>PVJI01006282.1:51785-88044 GCA_004026765.1 Micronycteris hirsuta | reverse complement strand
CCTCCTCCGCCCGTTTCTGCCCCGCTCACCGGCCTGGATGTTTGTCTTCTCCTACCTCCTGGGTGTCGGACTTCCCTTCAGTTCGATTCTGTCCGTTCTGGTTGTTTAAATTTTTGCTACTGCATTAGTTGTATGGACATTCTGGATGTGCGGGCAGCGAGTGCGACCACCTACGCTGCCATCTTGGCGGAAGTCCCCGGATTATTTTCTTTTTTTGAATCAATGTGGGTATATTAACATGTAAATAAATCTCATTTCCTACTGTCTTGGTTTCCAAGGGGAAAAGTTCTCCTGAAATAGAGGAGAAGTCTTTAGCTTGGAGGAACCTAACAAAAATATGAGACCTATAGTATGCTGGGAATCATGGCCTGTGGCTGTTCCTTTAACAGCACTTTCCCAAGTGTGGCCTTCCTTTCACACTCTGGCCCAGGTCTCTATCACCCCTTCAGCCACTGCACTCATTAAACTTTTGTTTTTATTTTTAAAAATGGTGGTACAATACACGTAACAAAAAGTTTATCATCTTAACCATTTTTAAGTGTACAGTTCAGTGGCATTAAGTACATTCATATTGTTGGGCTACCATCACCACCACCCACCCATTCACGAAAATTTCACCTTACAAAACAAACTCCTTTTTGCTCAATCCCTCCACCCCCTAACCACCACACCCCAGTTGTCATCTGTTCTCCATCACAAAACAAACTCAATACCCATGAAATGATAACTCCTCATTCTCCCTTTCCCTACAATCCTTGGTAACCACCATTCTAATTTTTGTCTCTATGAATTTGACTGCTCTAGGTACCTCATATAAGCGAGATCTTAGAGTATTTCTCCTCAACATGATGTCTTATAGCCTCATCTATGTTGTAGCATGTGTCAGAAATTTCCTTCCTTTTTAAGTAAGGGTGATATTCCATTGTATGTGCATACCACATTTTGTTTATCCAATATGTCAATAGACATTTGGGTTGCTTCCAGGTCTTCGATATTGCAAATAATGCTGCTATGAACATGGGCATACAAATCTCTTTTCAAGTCCCTGCTTTAGTTCTTTCGGGTATATACCCAGAAGTAAAATTGCTGGATCATATAGTAATTCTGTTTTCATTTTTTGAGAAACTGCCATACTGTTTTCCATATGCTGCAATATTTTATATTCCTACCAACACTGCACATCCTCAGAGACACTTGTTACTTGTTTTTTTTTATAGTAACCATCCTAATAGGTGTGAGATGGTATCTCACTGCTGTTTTTTTCATTGCTGTTTTGATTTACATTTCCTTAATAATTAATGATGTTGCACATCTTTTTGTGTGCATGGTTGCCATTTGTATATCTTCTTTGGAGAAATGTCTAGTTGAGTCCCTTTCCTACTTTTAATTGGGTTGTTTGGTTTTTATTGTTGATTTGTACAAGTTCTTTATTCTGGATATTAATTCTTTATCAGATATGTGATTTGCAAATATTTTTTCCCATTCCATGTATACATTCATTTTATACAGTGACTGTTCTTAGAATAAGGGTCTCAGTTCTGGTCCTAATTCTACAGGTGACTAAAATGGTGATAACACAACTCCCCTGCCCAATATCTTTTGAACATATACCCAGAAGTGGGATTGCTAGATCATATGGTAGTTCTCTTTTTATTTTTTTGAGGAACTTCTATGTTGTTTTCCATAGTGGCTGTATCAATTCTGTGTGATTTTATTTATATAACATTCTTGAAATGATAACATTATAGAAATGGATAATAGATTAGTGGTTATCATGTGTTAAAAAGGGGTTGGGGTGGGAGGGAAGTAGATGTAGCTAAAAAGGGCAACATGAGGGATCTTTGTAGACATAGAAATGTTCTCTGATTGTACTGATGTTAATACCTGGGTTGTGATAGTGTACTATAGTTTTGCAGGCTGTTACCATTGGGAGAAACTAGGTAAAGGTTACATGGGATGTCTCTGTATTATTTCTTGCAATTACATGTAAATTTAGCTCAAAAAATTTTTATTAAAAAAGAAAGACCTTTCTTTTCCTGTGTTTATCCCCTTCTTTTGTGCCCTTGTTTGGGACAGCACTGAAGTGTAAAAGCTAAGTCAGCTTGTCTTGAGGCTGGTGGTAATTCACCAGAGCAGTTAAATTCAGCAGTTAAATAGGTGACATATAGGAGGTGGTATGAACAGCTACATATTTTCCCCATTCTACTTCAACTCAAACAGCATCTGCATTGGACCTGCCATGATACCTGAACTTCCCACCTCTAACACCACTCTTTGGGACCTTCTTAGCAGGTTTATGCTCTTTGTTACTTGAGACAAGTAGCATGTTGGTCTGTTGGTATGATAACTGCTACCAGCTATTGCCACCTGGCACACAGCAAGGCTCTGAGGTGCTGAGAAAACAGCACAGAGACTTTGGGGGTGAGTATGGGAGAGAGGCCAGTGTAGTAGCCCTCAAATTTTCATTCCCAAGGATCATTTGATAGTCTGTTGCTGTGCAGTTATTAAAGAATGAAGGGTACCTTCCTGGCTTGGGAGAGAGAGATTGCCAAGATAAGCTTATTAGATAGAACAAAAACAAATGAAAAAGCAGTGTAGGGTCTAATTTCAGTTTTTTGTTTGTTTGGTTGGTTTTTGTTTTTGTAAATAAAAAAGAAGCAAAAATATATATGAATACAAGTTTTTGTTTCCTGGAAATAACCCAAGAAGTAGAGTATGGACTTGTTGGGAATGAAGAGTAGAGAGAGGTTTTCATGTTTCATCATTTCATAACTTTATGTGACATTAGAATTTTTCAACCATTTTTTCTTTCTTTTTGGGGACTTCTTGGAGGCCAGCTGCCCTGGATGAATGTTTTTACTTGTCCCACTGACCAGTCATTCAACTCAGGATGCCAATGGCCTAGGAGGAAGGACCAGGAACTCCTTCTCCAGGATGTTAAGTAATGAAGGAAATAAAATGACAGCAGGAGGTTGTTTGGGTAAGCCAGTGTGAATCACTGATTCCAGACCCAGGGGGTCACTTCCCTCTCAGCTGCCTGGCCAAGGAAACCAAAACAGTTTTCTGCCTGGCTAGGTGGTAAAAAACCCATTTACTATACAAAGCAAGCCTTCCTTCTTCAGCGGGGGTGGCATCCCTGACTAAGCCTTTACTCCCTGGGTTTCAGGTTGAGTGAAGGAGGGCATGGAGGCTTTGGACAGTGCTGCTCGTAAGGGAAGTGCAGCTTGGCAAGGCTTCTGACCCTGGAGATGGCAGCTGTGGGGCCTCAGCTGCCTCACACCTCTAAGCTCTGAGTTAAGAGAAGTGTGAGTAATAAATGTGTATGCTTTCTCTTTCCTGGTGATTTTCAGGTTGGGGATCATTATTTTGGCCATGGCTGGAGGTGAGGGAAAAGAAAATTGGATTCCTCCTCTTTCCTGAGCACTATTATATCCTGAGGGTCTTGTGGGCTAGGAAACTTAGGGGGAGTGAAGGGAACCAGTTTTGGAGTTTTCACACAGCCTGGGCAAAGGAAATGAATGCACCCAGCAAGAAACTGGCAAGGATCTTCCACATCCTCGCACCTTTGCTCCCAACACCATTGGCCTCATCTGAGCTCCAGTTTCTACTTAGTAAAGGGAAAATCTGAAACAAGGGCAAATCAAGCAGGTAGGAGGATAGATGAATGTGCATTTAGAAACATTTCAGAATGTCGACTTACAAACTCTTCTCATCTCTGTTCAGTCAGGCAGGTCCCCAAGGACCACACCTGGAGCCAAGTTTGTGTGATTGGATATACAGGTTGAGAGTAATAAAATCACATTCTAAACATTCTATGCAAGAGAGATTTCCTCCAAATCTAGTTACTCTCCTCCACCACAAGCACAAAAATGCAGTATGGCAAGTGATGGTAACTCTCCTGCTGCCCCCCTCCCCCAATCCAAGGTGCCCATGCAGAAGGAGGTGCTGAATGACACAGAAAACTGCCTGGTGGAGGAAGAGGTGTGGGAAGAGGATTTGAAGGAAGAAGTCATCCGGACCCGGGAACTACCATTAGCAAATAAATGCTTTTGTAAGCATAATTATGTAAGCATTCCTCCCTTTAATCCTTCCAGTCCCAGGGAGGCATCCTCTCCTCCTCCACAGCCCCAGCCGCCACCACCTCCCCTCCTCCCCCTCAAGCCCCCCTGCCGTCCCGACCCCCATCTTAGTATCTTGTTGGCTTTCTCCTCCTCATTCTTACCTCCTCCATCCTTAATGTTAATTTGCATCAGACTTAACTTGTTTACAAATGTTGGGGGTTGGGAGAGGTCCCTGCCCCACCTGGCTTGAAGTGTTCCCTAGTCCAGCTCCCTTAGAGATGATTCTGGCTCTGTTGGTTTTTAATTCCTGAACATCACTTGCCCCCAGACTCCCTTGGATGTAGTAAGGACAGAATTCTGAAGGCACTCTAAGATGTCTGGATGAATGACCCCATAGAAGCCATAAGTCAGCTCTCTAGCTTATCCTCCCGGGCTTTGTGAGATGTCACTCCATCTGGGATGCTGTGATCAGCAGGGTGACAAGGATTCAGACACTAAACTGCTTTGTCTATCTCATTCCTAACCCCTAAACCCACTGTTTCTTTGTCAGACTTTAGTGGAAAGTGGTTCAGTGAGCCTCAGGAGGTAGACTGAGGGGACAGGGAAAGAGGAAGGAGGAAGACAGACACCAAAAAGAAAGGGAGGAGAGACGTGGACTGAGGAACCTGGAATGGCTTGCAACTGCTCTGAGTGGAATCTCACCATTCTACATTTCAGGCCCTAGTGATTACATGGATGTTTTTTTTTCAAGAGCCAGATGTTTAAAAGTCCTGGCAAGGTTTTTGGGTCCTGAAGGCTGTAGTCGAATTTACCTTGAATGTTTTAGACTCACTGGAATCATCAATTAAAGCCAGGAAGATCAGATTCCCTCCAAAAGCAAAAGAGGCATTTATCCAAGAAGTAAGGGTCAGTCACAGTGTTTGAACTTTCCCTTTTTGGGGGCAACTGAAATCTTGCCCTGAAATCTTGGAAATCTGCCTTATTGTCCTGGCATTAAGGAATGCCCAACTTGCTTAGTAGTGGTCATCCCTATCCTGAAAGCCAAGTGATAAAATGTATGTCCTCTTGGCATTTCCAAAACATGGAGACTTTTTCCCAAAAGTCTAGCTGTGTGTGACAGTATCTACCTTCAATTTTAAGAAGTAAAAAAAATATCTATTCCCAAAATAGATGTTTCTGTAGTTCTATTTCGTTACCCAGCTCCCATCAACATGCTATGCTAACATTCTCTTCTGTTGGTTTATCATAAATAATGACTGGTCTTTCAGCATGTGATCATTTTCAAGGCAATGCTATGACCAAAGATCCCACAAAACAGTAACATCAAAGTCAACTCAACAAGGTTTCTATTCACTATGGCTCACAAAGTGCTGTACCAGATATTATGGTAGATACAAGAAAAAAATGTAACAAATGTGTCTTGCCCTCTAGAAGCTTAAAGTCCAAGTTAAGGATACAGGATATATGCATTTGAAATACTTTGAGAACAATATAAGACAGTATATAATCAAATGTTAAATGACAATGGCATGATAATAGCAATTCCTATCAGTTACTGAGGCTTTTCTAAGGAAGAGGCATCATGCTAAGGGCATTACATTTGTTATCTCATTTTTATCTTCATAACAACCCCATGGAGATAGGTCTTATTAATATCTCCATTTTAGAGCCAAAGGAACTCAGATTTTCAGGGACTAAATAATTTACTGTTACACAGTTGATAAGACAGGCAGAGCTAAGAATTTATTTCCAACATTTAATCTTCAAAACACTTCAAAACTACGGGAAAGTTGAAAGAATAGTATAATGAAGACCCATATAGGCTTCGCATAGATTCACTAATTGTTATTATTTTCCCACATATGCTTTATTATTCTCCTCCCCTACACACATTTTTCCTCACTTATTTGAGTATAAGTTGCAGACATCATTATACTTCACCTCTAAATTCCTCAACGCGTGTATCTCTTAAGAACAAAGACATTTTCCCACAAAGTCCCATTGCAGTTATCACACCTCTTACACTTAAAGTCATAATTTGAACCCAGCTCTGACTCCAGAGCCCTGACCACAAGTGCTGTAAAAGTTCAAGAGAAGGAGGCATAAGAGAAGTATAGTCTGGAAATTGCAGGCTGGATTTTCTGTGGACCTTCTATGCTTGATCATTCAGAGCAATGAAAGAAGAGTTGGCCAGATAAGCACAAAGCATGCATAGTCAAAAACCAAAATTCCATGTGTGTTCTATTTGGGTGGGAGAGAATGACACAGATTTGTCTTCCTAATTAGTTCCTTCTCTGGCCAATATTAAAATTGGTCTTTCCTAACCACCCTCTGGGGTAGGTACCCTAGAAGTTGTTTTTTGATTAAAACATAATTGCAAAAAAAAATCCACTAAATGAGTAAGGCACATATGAATAGAGAAATGACCATAAATTTTAGCTAGGAAGGAATTCTAGCTAGAAATTTAAGCCACAGTTCAGAATTCAATATCTACAATGTAAATCTAGTCCTAGTCCTTGGCCTACTTACCCAATGGAATTCCAAAAGCAGGGTGTTGCCTACTGTCCACTGAAGAAGGAAAGCAGGCCCTCTGCTCCAGACTGGCCAAGACCCCCCCAGGGGGTCCCAACCTGGCTTTCTTCCTTTTTTTTGTTCAGGGAAGTCAGAGTTAGATCAGGACCAGTCCCACTGTATTTAATGACTGATCCCCACTCCCTCCGTGCCTGGGAGAAATCTTGACATTTTTAAACTCTTGATTTCTCTCAGTAATTAAAAAGAGCCAAAAATCTGTATCTGCATTTGCTCTGGTTTTCACATTCTTACTAGATACTTAAAAAGTCAGTATGCTGAAAATCTCTGTGTCTCAGATGCTAGGGTAGGGATTGGGGTTGGGAAAGGTGCCTATTGGATCTTCGAGGTAGCCAGCATTAGATTAGACTTTTAGTCTCTCTTCCGTTCTTTCTGTTTTCTGCAGACACAATGTGATTACCAATATCACTGAATCCCTGTCATGTGAGCCATGTTCTAACTTGGATCCACTGTGTATACATGTATACACGATCTTTGGTGGGGAATTTCATCTCAAGGGAATTCAAATTTCTTTCACAGCTTTGAGGATATTCTTGGTGTCCCCTTCCCCACTTGCTTAGGGAGTAAATCATTTTCCTTGGGGTTAAATAAAACAATTTAGAAGGGTGAAAAAGTATTCAGATTGAGGTGGGAATGCTTGCTATTTAAATTCCTTTTCGGGCATTCCCTCCCCTCACCCCCCATTGTCTCTCCCTCCCCCCACTCTGCAGAATCAAAAATGCCTGAGAGCGACTAATTTACATTTGCTTCCCAAAGCTGTGGAGTGCCCCTCTCTGCTCGGGTAAAAGTCTCTACTAACGCCTTAGGGCTTCTCCCCCTGCAAACTCCTCCTCACACTCGTTAGCCTGCAGGGATACAGAGAGCCTAAGAAAGAGCATCTGGTATTTTGCATCGAGGATACTGTGGTCGCTGGAAGTCTGAGGCAGGGGGAAAGAGGGAGTTAGCTGTTCTAACCATGTAAGGAGCAAGCCCAGCCCTCTTTGGACCTAGTTCAGAAGACAGCGGGAGGCCTCGGAAAAGAAACTGCATCTGCCTGGTTGCATCGGCCGGCTAGTTTGGAGCTGCGTGTGTGTGAGCTCTGTGCGTGCAGAGGTCCCCGCACGTGGCAGCCCCACCAGTCCGCCCGCAGTGCCAGCTCCTATAAACCCCAGCAATCGAGGCTCGTGACGGGCCCCTAGCTCCGTCGGAAGCAGAATGGCTGGGTTCCATGGCTGTCTGAAGACTTCAAAGTAAGTGGCGGGTGCTGCGAGGGCACCAACTGGACTCCACGGAGAGGAGGGTGGCAGAGCGCCGGCCGCGGGTGCAGGGGGCTCCACCTCTTCATGCTGGCCGTTCGACGGCCGTTGAGGCTGGGGGGCAGGCATGGAGAGGATCCGGGGTTCGAATTCGCCTCGTTGCACCCACGGATTGGAGGCGGGATGCTCTGGGAGGGCTAGTACAGTTGTGTGTGCGTGTGCGTGGGAAAGCAGCGGGGCACGGGGCGCACGGGCTTCCAGGACTCGGTGACCCGGGAAGTCGTGCCAGGCGCTGGACGCCAGGCAGCTCCCGACTTTCAGGCTTTCTCCTTCCAGTAGCCGTCCCTGCCTGGCTCACCTGTGTCCCAGAAAGTAAGGGACTGGGCCGGGCGGGAGGAACAGGTCTTCCCAAGCCCGTTTCGTTGTTGATTAACTTACTTGCCAAGGCAAGGAGGGAAGCACCAAAGGCAACATGTAGCCTAGGCTCAGTGATTGACATGAAAATACCCAGTTATTCCTAGAGTCTCCTTTCCTGCGCACCGTGATGCTCGACCTCTTGGTGCAAGGCATGCTTTGTGACACCCCTCTGGCCTTCCTCGGGTTTGTAAGGAATGGCTCAAGGGTCTGAGAAAGGAGAGCTGCACAGAGCAAGGACGATGTTTATATAACCAGAGGGCTAGGGAGCGAGACTGGGACAAAGCTATAGTTTCCAACTTGCACGTGTCCTACCCCACGTCTTCTTAAAATAAAGCATCCCACAAAACGGGATTTTACAAGGCTAATTTCATTGACTAGCATCACTATTAAAACAAAGTTCTCATTAACAATTCCGTTAAATAATGTATTTCAGTTACACTGAAACATTTTGCTCTGGCATCAGTCAGCAGCCAGTGTGACTGAAAACGAAGATATAAGGGGGTGGGGGAGCGCAGAGGGCAAAAAATCTGGAGAGCAAGGAGATGGGTAGAAAGGGGGAGTGGAATTTGAATGAGTAAAGAAAATTCACCTTAGAATTCTTTACGTTGTCTTAATTTTCTAAATTTGTCCCAAGCTGTACAATGTACAGTCTCCTAGTTATTTGATGTGGTGTTGGTTCCTCTTTTCTAAGCCTTTCCCCTAGACTCCAGGGAGGTAGTGGGAAGGAAGACCGGAAGGGAAATCTTGCTGCTCAAACATTCACTGCTCCCCATGCAAGCCTTTGTTTTTTTTTTCCATCCTCCATCTTCACCAACACCCCCTACAGGGGCGTTCCTAGAATCACAACCTGGCCATAGCAGGAGGGTTTCACTCTTTCAAGGAACCCCAGCAGGCCTTGAAAGTTGAGTTTGAGTGGAAATACAGGATTAGTTCACAGTTTCCTCTCCAGATCACAATTGCATTCTAAATGTTATATATAGGTGTATACATTTAGTATATGAGTTGGAGATGTTTGATCAGTGGTGGAAATTGGTATACAGAAGTCTCTCTCCTTATCCATGAGGGATATGTTCCAAGACCCCAGTGAACCCAGCATAGTACTGAACCCTATATATACTAGGTTTTTTCCTTTACATACATACCTGTGATAAAGTCTAATTTCTAATGAGCAGAGTAAGAGATTGACAACAAGAACTAAAAATAAAATAGAACAATTACAACAATACACTGTATTAAGTTATGTGAATGGTTTTGAGGGGTCATTATTAATTAAAATAAGAGTTACTTGAACACAGCCATGGCAGTCAATCTGATAACCAAGATGGCTGAGTAAGTAATGGGCAGGTTGTATATGTGGATATACTGGACAAAGGGAAGATTCATGTCCCAGGTGGAATGAAGCAGGACATTACAAGATTTTATCATGATACTGAGAACAAGAAGCAATTAAAAACTTGTGAATTGTTTATTTTTGGAGTTTTCCATTTAATATATTCAGACCACAATGCGGGAAAGTAAAACTATAAAAAGAAAAAACAATGGATAAGGGGATACTAACAATATGTGTGGTATTCAGAGTCACACATATCTTTGTAGGGCTAGATTCCATTCCACCAGCCTCATTGGTACCTTGCTCTAATCAAGTGAGTTGCTAGGGTACCAGTTTTGGTGTTTAAATTCTGAACTGGTTATTGTATATATAGCTGTTGCTTCAGATAACTAGCTATTAAGTTCTGTTATTTTTATAGACATAGAATGACAGCAGGTGACAGGAGAATTATCATGGGATCAGTGAATATGCTTTTTGGTAGAAGGGAGAAAGTAGCAGTAGTCTTGAAGTATGTGATACTATTGTGAGCAAGTATATGAGGAGATAAAGGAAAGTCAAAATAACTTTCTTAACCAGACAAGATCCTGTAATGGTGGAGTGGGTGAAAATGTCTTCATTTTAAGGGTGAGGAAACTGGATCCCAAAGATGTTAAGTGATTCTCTGTGGGTCACACGGTCAATGACAATTCCAAGATTAAAATCTTGAATACTCCACCTTCCAGTATAGAGCTGTTCAGCCTGGGATAGAGGAAACATCATCCTCCTAGCAATGGACCAAAAGCCTGCATCACAGAATGCTGAGGCTGGAACTGCTGCAGAAGTGGATTCAGCCCAAAGCAGGATAGTGACCTAAGGCAACATTACTTTTGGCAACCCCGAAATCTGTTATAAATCCTTTCTCACTTCAGCACTCCTTCCATTCCAGGTATTCTGGGCCTGAACCTGGCCCTTCTCTCTGAGCCTCTCTTCTCAAGCCTCTGACAACATCTTAGGCTGTGGACTTCCCCTTGGCTAACACATTTCCATCCTGTGGTCCAGGGTCCAGCTCTTTGCTAAACTGAACTGTGATGATAGGTTAGTGGGCATGGATGGATTACTCATGATAATGTGCATTTCAATAAGACCCGGATGCCTTTTTGTCATGCTGATGCTTGGTCATCTGGAGGGAGCTTGCTAGGGTGGTGATCCCTGCATGGCATGCTACTCAGTTTTTTTCCTAATCTTAAGAACAGGATTCAGGAAGGTGAGGCTGAGTACTTTTGCAACAGGTACCGAACATCTTACCAGGGAAGAACTATTGTAAATGATGTGCCAGCCTCTGCTCCCCTTGGCTGCAAAACTTCCTTGATGCTCTCGGTAAAAGCAGTGAGGGCGGCTATTTGAGATTAGAGGCCACAAATATTAACTTTTTTTAAAAAAAGATTTTCTTTCTTTCTTTCTTTTTTTATATTATAATTTTTTAATTTTTTTATTTATTTTCAGAGAGAGGAGAAGGGAGGGAGAAAGAGCAATGTATGGTTGCCTCTCACATGGCCCTCACTGGGGACCTGGCCCGCAACCCAGGCATGTGCCCCAACTGGGAATCAAACCAGGACCCTCTGGTTCCCAGCCCGCACTCAATCCACTGAGCTACACCAGCCAGGCAGATTTTATCTATTTTTAGAAAGAGGGGAAGGGAGGGAGAAAGAGAGGGAGGGAAACAAAGATCAATTGCCTCTCATACCTGCCCACCAAACCTGCAGCCTAGGCATGTGCCCTGACTGGAAATTGAACCAGCAACCTTTCACTTTGTGGTATGATGCTCAACCAACCTAGCCACACTGGTCACAATCAAATACTGACTTTTTATGAGTTGAACTTGGTGGTGCTCCGGGGGCCCATGCATTCTTTCTTGGCCCTGGGTAGGTCCTGGCACCCAGATGGTGGAGGATATCCAACCCTGTAGGTCCCTCCAGTGGCTTACAGTCTCTCATCACCCTATCTGCAACCTGTTCTCCTGAACCCAAGGTCTACCTGCACCCAGGGTGCAATGATGAACGTGAAACTTGACCCTATATGAACTTCCAGTTGGGGAAGGCAAATACAGGCTAGCAGAAAGCACCAAAAATATGTAGCTGCATCTACTCAGCCTGCCACCTCAGACCTAACTTCCACACCTCACTGTAATTAAGAGTGTATAATGTGGCCCGGCTGGTGTAGCTCAGTGGATTGAGCACGGGCTGGGAACCAGACGGTCCCGGTTCGATTCCCAGTTGGGGCACATGCCTGGGTTGCGGGCCAGGTCCCCAATGAGGGCCATGTGAGAGGCAACCATACATTGCTCTTTCTCCCTCCCTTCTCCTCTCTCTGAAAATAAATAAACAAAATCTTTAAAAAAAAAAAAGAGTGTATAATGTGGTCATTAAAGATCCCTGTGGCACTTTGCTTCCTTTTCTCCTTCCCATCTTACCTGTTTGTTTGCTTGTTTGTTTTTTCCATTCTAGTTTTAGGAGAAAGGTTGATAACTCCAGTCCCTGGCCAGGGGCTCAAAAATTGCATTTTGCTAACCTGCATTCACCCTGCGGCATCCGCCTGAAATACTTTCTATTCCATTAGAGCAGGGGTGTCCAACCTGCAGCCTGTGGGCTACATGTGGCCGAGGATGGCTATGAATGTGGCCCAACACAAAATCATAAATTTACATAAAACATTATGAGATTTTTTTGTGATTATGTGTTGCAACGTATTTAATGTGTGGCCCAAGACAACTCTTCTTTTTACTGTGTGGCCCAGAGACACCAAAAGGTTGGAACCCCTGCAAGAGCACTCTAGGAGAGCTGATGAAGTGGCAGGTGTCCACCAGGGCACAGTGCCGTTCCAGGACCCCGGCCTTATCTTCTGCAGGGGGTAGGGTGAGGGTGGGATGGGGAATCCCATCTTTGGGAAAGTTCTTGAATAGACTACTTGCCATATTTACCTGTTTACCAAAAGTTTGTCTCTTTTGATATTTATAACATAGTTAAAATATTTAACTCATTGTAAAAATTCATTTAGGGGCAATGGTTTCAAAATCTTTTGGAGATTTTTCTGGAGATGTAGTTGACAGGTTTCATTTGGTCTTTTGCAGCATTAGAAAAAGTGTTCCATATGTTGTCAGGAGGTTTAGTTTCCTTGGGAATATATTCAAAATATTGGGGAAGTATATCATTCCATCAGTAACAAAAATTTTAGCATTTTATATGGGAATGTACCCACTAGTTTGTCTTGAATCCTTTAAAAGCCCATTTTCTGTTGGGTCAACTTTAGCAGTTTGGGGATTCTTTCCCCAATTTCAGAAGTAGCATAATTTTTTTGTTGTGTTTATTTCTAGAAATTAGTAACCAAAATGTAGTATGCAATTTAGTTGCTCCTGTCATTTACTAATTGATTTTCTACTTTAACATTCAATAAACCAGTTCATTTCTTTTTTTTTAAAGATTTTATTTATTTATTTTCAGAGAGAGGAGAAGGGAGGGAGAAAGAAAGGGAGAGAAACAGCAATGTACGGTTGCCTCTCACTGGCCTACAACCCAGGCATGTGCCCCAACTGGGAATCGAACCAGGACCCTCTGGTTCCCAGCCCGCGCTCAATCCACTGAGCTACACCAGCTGGGCACCAGTTCATTTCTTATCCTTCCTTCACAATTTCATAGTTATGGCTAATAGATAGGGAATTTGGGTAGCTAATTGTATAGTACATTAGAGTAATCCCTCATTAGCATCTCTACCCTCATTTTGCTGCTTAATTTATATTTATTTTTTATTGATTGATTTTTAGAGAGAAGAAGAGAGAGAGAGAGAGAGACAGACAGACAGACATTGATTTGTCGTTCTACTTATTAATGCATTCATTGGTTGATTCTTGTCTGTGCCCTGACCAGGGATGTAACCTGTAACCTTGGCATATCGGGGCAATGATCCAAACAACTGAGCAACCAGGCCAGGGCTCATTCTCCTGCTTGAAATAGTTTTTACTCTCTTTTTTTTTAATTGTGAAAGAATGCTATCAAAAACAATAAAAATATTCAGACCCCAGTACATAAAAACAAAGTGCTTGCAAAAGCAATTTGCAGTGTAGAAAGTAAATGGCTATAAAGTAAAAAATATTCAGCCTCCCAGGAAATATAATAATTGGAAAGTCATGCTCATTAGCACACCCTTTTATGCACAAATACAATTTTTTTTCATGTGAATGCCAATATGAGAGATACTGTGAAATGTATGTCTAAAGAACCTTTGTTGCAAGATGGTATCTACCACTATTGGTCTGGATCCTTCTAATAAATATAGAATATGCTCAAATTGATCCTATCTGAAAAGCTTTTTTTTCCATTTGGATTAAAAAAATTTATTGTTGCTCAGTTACAGTTGTTCTCATTCCCCCTCATCCCCTTACTCTCCGCTGCCCTTCCCACCTCCTACCACATTTAATACCCTTCTTTGGCTTTGTCCATGGGTCCTTTATACATGTTCCTTGACTTGCCCCTTCCTCTTCTTTCCCCGTTATCTCCCTCCCCCCATCTGGTCTCTGTCAATTTGTTCTTTATTTCCATGTCTCTAGTTCTATTTTGCTTGCTTTTTTGTTTTAGTGATTAGGTTCTACTTACAGGTAAGATCATATGGTATTTGTCTTTCACTACCTGGCTTACTTCACTTACCATAATGCTCTCCAGATCCATCCATGCTGTCATGAAGGGTAGGAGCTCCTTCTTTTGTTCTTCTGTGTAGTATTCTATTGTGTAAATGTACTGGTATTTTGATCCACTCATTCACTGATGGGCACTTAGGCTGTTTCCAGCACTTGGCTATTGTATATAACACTGCTATGAACATTGGGCTGCATAGGTTCTTTTGAGCTGGTGATTCAGGATTCTTAGACTATAATCCCAGTGGTGGAATTGCCAGGTCAAAATGCAGTTCCATTTTTAGTTTTTTGAGGAAACTCCATACTGTTTTCCACAGTGGCTGCACCAGCCTGCATTCCCACCAACAGTGCACTAGGGTTTCCTCTCCTCTACAACCTCTCCAGCACTTATTGTTTGTTGATTTGTTTATGATGGCCATTCTGACAGATATCAGGTGATATCTCATTGTGGTTCTATTTATTTATTTATTTATTTATTTATTTATTTACTTATTTTCAGAGAGAGGAGAAGGGAGGGAGAAAGAGCAATGTATGGTTGCCTCTCACATGGCCCTCATTGGGGACCTGGCCTGCAACCCAGGCATGTGCCCCGACTGGGAATCGAACCGGGACCCTCTGGTTCCCATTCGGCGCTCAATCCACTGAGCTACACCAGCCGGGGCTCATTGTGGTTTTAATTTGCATCTCTGATGGCTAGTGATACTGAGCATCCTTTCATATGTCTCTGGGCCCTCTCTATGTGTCTATTCAGGTTCTTTGCCCTTTTTAAAAAAAAAAGATTTTATTTTTATTTATTTTTAGAGAGAGGGGAAGAGAGGGAGAGAGGGAGAGAAACAGCAATGTATGGTCGCCTCTCACATGGCCCTCATGGGGACATGGCCTGCAACCCAGGCATGTGCCCCGACTGGGAATCGAACCGAGACCCTCTGGTTCCTAGCCCGTGCTCAATCCACTGAGCTACACCAGCCAGGGCTGCCTTTTTTTAAATTTGATTGTTTGTGTTCCTGGTGTAGAGTTGTGTGAGTTCTTTATATATTTTGGAGATCAAACCATTGTCTGAGGTATCATTGCCAAATACATTTTCTCACATGATTGGTTCCTTTTTCATTTTGCCGATGCTTTCTTTAGCCATGTAGATGCCTTTTATTTTGATGAAGTACCATTTGTTTATTCTTTGCTTTATGTCTCTTGCTCTAGGGGACATATTGGATAATTGCAGCATGAAATGTCTGAAATTTACCTGCCTATGTTCTCCTCTAGGGCTTTTATGGTGTCATGACTTGTATTTAAGTCTTTTATCCACCTTGAGTTTATTTTTGTGTATGGTGTATGTTGGTGGTCAAGTTTCTTTTTTTTTTTTTTGCATGTAGCTATCCAGATCTCTCCACACCATTTGTTGAAGAGACTATTTTTACTCCATTTTATGCTCCTGTCCCCTTTGTCAAATGTTAATTGACCATAGAGACATGGGTTTATTTCTGGGCTCTCTATTCTGTCCATTGATGTACATGTCTGTTCTTATGCCAGTACCAGACTGTTTTGATGACAGTGACCTTGTAGTATAGTTTGATATCTGGTATTGTGATCCCTCCTACTTTGTTCTTCTTCCTCAAAATTGCTGTGGCTATTCGGGGTCATTTATGGTTCCATATAAATTTTTGAAATATTTGTTCTATATCTGTGAAATATGTCATTGGTATTTTAATAGGGATTGCGTTGAAGTTTCTACTCTTTCATGAAATCTTCAATAGCTATTAAAACCACCCATTCAATGCTAAATGCTGTAAACTATGATTCACTAGAAGAAATGAGTTGTTTTTAAAAGGCCAATTTAGGCAGAGAAAAAATTTGCTGTTTGATTACTTCAAATGCAAATGCTAACCATAATCCAGAGGTTCTCAGAAGGGGTGTGGAATCAGAACTAGAGGGAAGGTGTGTTACTGACATCTAGTGGGTAGAGGCCAGGGTTGCTGCTCAACATGCGGGCTCTTCTCACAATGCACAAGAACACTGCACAACCAAGAATTTTCCACTCAAAATGTGAATAGTGTCAAGACTGAGAAACTCTGCTTTAAAGTAATAACACTTTAACCAAAGTAGAAGTCTGAGGAGGGACCACTCTTAAGTGTTTAGATTAGCACTATTCAATAGAAGTTTTTGTGGTGTTCTCTATCTGAGAACCACTATGTGTGAATATCAAGCACTTGCAATGCAGCTAGTGTGACTGAAGAGCTGACTTTTAATTTCATTTCATTTTAATGAGTTTAAAGTTAAACAGCTGTATGTGTCTAGTGGTTTCTGTATTGGACCCAACTTTAGAGGTACTGCTAGACTTAGAGTCTAGTGGAACATGGTTCTGGGATCAGACAGTCCTAGGTCTATGTCCATGTGTACCATTTCCTAGCTTTATGGTGTTGAGTACGTCATCTAAGCCTTCTCAGCCTCAGTTTCCTCATCTGTAAGAGGGGAGTATTAGTGGGACCTACTCCTTGGAGTATTATGAATATTCAATGATTATTGTATGAGAAATAAAGCATGTAGCACAGTGGTAAGAACAGTAAACATTTGAAAGATGGTAATAATTATTGCCAGAGATTTGTGATTAGGATAGTAATTGTCATCAGCAGAGCTTACAAAGGAGACCTCCCATGGGATATTATTTAAAGGCTACTTCAGAGGTAGAACCCTCTCAGCCTTCATAGCATTAGCATAGGCATGTTCCCAGGCCTCTTTGGGCCTTGGTTTTCTCATCTGCAAAATGGGAATAATAATAAAAATAATAATCGTAATAATGCAACTTCCCTAACTATATCACAGAATTCTTGGGAGGATCAAATGGCTGCAGAAGGGCTTTGAAAACACCAAAGTTCTCTGTAAATGTAAGGTTTATGTTATGAGTTGGAACCTAAGGGTGCATTTGTTTAGATGCAGTGCAAAAGCTCTGTCTTGGTAGAACTGTCTTAAATTCAGAATGAGAGTGCCTGAATCGAGGAGGTCATATTGAAGAACAGGAGAAAGACAGGAGCTTTTCATAATGTCACATTTGCCTCTGATTATCATCCAGCCAGTAGTGTGACAGGAGAGCCCAGGACCACTTTAAGGATTCATGGAAGCTTAGCATTTGGGTTGGGGAACTAGAGCAGTGTATGGACCAGCTTGGCTCCCAGGCTGCTAATGAAAGAGCAAGGCATCTGGCTCACTGGGAGAGAAGAGGGCACCTCCAAGCAGCTTAGAATGTGCTATCAAAGGCCATACTGACCAAGGGGCCAGCCACTCAGCATAGTGTCTGGCCTGAGAGATACACATGTACACATGCTGAAAATATTTGGCACTATATAGTGGAAAGACCATGGAGGTTTGGAGTCAAGAAATGAACTTTGAGTTCTCACAATGCTGCTTACTAGCTGTGTGGCCATGGGTAAATGCCTTCATCTTTCTGAGTTTTAGTTGTCTCATCTGTAAAATGGAGATAATTCCTACTGTCACAAGGATTAAGTCAGGAAACTGACAGGGCCATAGGTTGCCTTGAGTAAATATGAGTTCCCTTGCCAACTAATGTTGATAAACAAAAACAACTTTTAACCAATTAATTAGTTATAATCCCACTTCTGTTCCTCTGGGATTAAAAAAGGAAATGAAATTTTCTGCTGATGGTATGGGAAAACCACATAATTCTTTCTTGAGAAGAGGAAAGGGAGGAAAGGATTCTCCTTGCTGTGCCACTACCATGTCTAGAAAAGCAGTCTGAGCCTGCTTATGGAAAGACTAGGATGGAAGATAAAGCACAGGGTGCTGAGTTAGTCACCAATACAGTGTTAATGAGGAGCCTGAGCAGCCTCATTTGCACTTGGGAGTTCCCGGTAAGGAGTCAATATATTCTTTGTGCCTGGAGAGAAGTTTTCTGAAGACACTAGGTTTCCCAGGCATCTGGAATTTAAATTCAAGCCATATCTGTGGCTGGTTAATCCAGTGGCAGCTAAGGAACAAAGGGCACAGACTTGGTCCAGTTGACTTTGCCCTCACACAGCCATGCATCCCAGTCCTCAATGCAGATAGCCATTTATAATGCTGCTGGTCACCAGGGCCTGCTGGAGGGAATATGGATAATTGGAGGAAGTCTCATCTCCTACTTTTGAGAAACCAATATGAAGAGCAGGGGATATAGGGCATTAACACCGTGGGAGAGTAGTAATGATAATGGCTAACATGTACTGAGTGCTTCTTATGTGTTGCACTCCATGCCAATAACTTTATATGAGTTAGTTTCACAAAATTCTTTGTGAAAACAAGGTCCTTCTCTTTTTGGAGCTTTATTCTGATTTCTTAGCACACGATAGGTACTCAAATAGTTAAGTGAGTGAGTCTTCACAGTTAGCCTATGTTGGAGGTACTATTCTTAGCCTCAGTTAACTGAAAAGGGAATTTAGGGTTTGAACATTCAGGGACTTGCCCAAGATCACAGCCTAGTAATTGACAAGACCCAGGAGTCAAACCTAGATTTGTCTAGCTCCATAACCTAACCCTTTTGCAACTATGCTTCCTCCTCAGGTCAAGATGCCAGATTTCTCTTTCTGTAACAAAGGAACATCTGCTCAGAAACTACTAGATCAGAAAATAAAGGCCACTGCAATAGGACTTGAAATGGTGACATTCATAGCTCCTTCATGCTTGAGAGGAAGGAGCAGGTTCATTTTATGGTTAAGGAAACTGAAGCATAAATAAATCCCATGACTTGTGCAAGGTCACACAGCTTGTGATGATCTTTGTTAGTTAGATGTTCCAGTTCTCAAGAGACTCGGAGCCTGATAGGGAGAGGAAGAGTTTTACTTATTGGGGCCAAGGCTAAATGGGAAAAAGTTAACAAAGGGCCCCATTTGTTAAAATGAGTTATTTGAAATTTTTGATAGAAACATTAAACATTTTACTCTTTTAATCTGAACATTTGGAATTGTATTCCTTGTTACAAACACAACAAATTATAACAATATAATTCAGTTATCTACTATAGCATATAAGGGAGATGTTCAAATGAGGAATGGGAAACCGGAGGAAAAGAAGAGAAACAAACATGGGAAAGTCTAGATAATAGATTTTTTTAAAGCAACAAATGTAGGCACTGTTCTTTTCAGAAAAGATTGCTAGTAAAAACTGGTCATGTTGTAGTTTTTATATCAACAAGGTCATTATGTTTTATTTCTTGTCCTGGGAACCTCGTCGGCCAAGGACTAGCCCATCCGATAAGCTGTGGGTTATGTTACTCCCCTTTCTTTATTGCATTTAGATCTCCCCTTTCCATTAGCCCAACTGTCCTGGAAAAATGGAGAGGAAAGTAAGTGAAAGGAGATTTCTGAGACCCATAGGCATTGGGGAAAGGAAAATGTCCTGGGAGCCCAGGTCCATTTGCTTGCCCACATTCTGAACAGAATCCAGTAGATAAGACAGGAAAAGTCTACTTTCCTGAATTTGCATAAAGCATATAGACAGAGTTCACTATCCATTTGTAATAGTTGGATGGGGTTTCCAGAAGCCCTTCAAGGGAATCAGGTGGGACAAAATCCCCAGTAAACCTACTTATTTTTGAAGGACCTAATTTTACTTTTACATGTGAGTAATGTTTATTTCTTCTGTGCCTGTGGTTTCAGAAGCCAAATATCAATTATCCAAAGACCTTATTTGATGAAGAAATGCCTGTCTGTTTATTTAGAGTTGGAGGAGTGAGAAAAATGTCTCAGATTAGGTAATTAGCTTTCTGATAGGGATGAACTCCTGATTTGAAGACTTTTTAAAAATTGTTTTCAAGGGGGAATAAAGAATGAGGGGGGAATTTTAAGTCAAATCTGAAATGCTGTGCATTTATTAAATGGGAAAAATAGCTTAGGTTTCTAAACAGTCTGAAAGTAGTTTTCTAAAAATACCACCAGGCTTCTGAAGAGCTGCTCTGAAGGAAGAACTCAAGGAGAGCTTATAGTGGGCCTCTGCAAAGTCTGGTCTCTCTAGGGAATGAACTGGGAACTTTGAGAGATTGTCTCAGTGACTCACAAAATTCTAGAATGCCTGGACTAAAAGGGACCTTGGGCTCCAAGTCTAGTTCAATCCCTTAGTTCTTAGGTGAGGAAACTGAGGTTTAGAGAAAGAATTTGGTGTGCTTGGGGCCTCAGAGCTAATTAATAGCAGTGCTGGGGTGTCAAGTCTTCAAAAGTTGGATTGGTCTCATGGAAGGCTCAAGTTTTAGAGATGTTTATGAACAAAACAAAATATCTTCCTTTGAGGTCACAATTCTCTCTAGATATCAGTCAAGTTCTTTTTTCTTTACCACCCTTTCCCTGCCATCCATTTTTAAAAAATTCCCCAACACTTTATTCTGAAAAATCTCATGCCCTGGTCAGTTGGTTAGAGTGTCATCCCATAGAATGAAAGGCTGTGAGTTTGATTCCTGGTCAGTGCACATACCCAGGTTGCAGATTTGATCCCTGGTGGGGGTGTGTATGAGAAGACACCTGTTCAATGTTTCTCTCTCATACCTCTCCCTCTCCCTCTCTCCTTCCACCCCTTGTTCTCTCTCTAAAAGCAATGAAAACGTGTCCTCAGGTGAGGATTAAAAAAAAAGAAAAATCCCAAATATATAGAAAAGTTTAAAGAATTGTATATTTTACAATGTTGTATAATTGTACATTGAACACTCCTAACCTACCATTTTATTTCAGCAATTAAAATTTAGTTTCAGAAACTTAAATGCAGAAAGAATCTTTTACGCCAACTTTTCTGCATTTTTAACCCTGCCCAGGATCTAAGGTGTTAGGGTGGCACCAGTTGGGTCTTTCTGAGGCTCTACTGGTTTATTCTAGGGGTGAGGTGCAATGAGGAGAAAGTAAAAGCATAGCTGGAGTCAAAGCTAAACACCTTATAAATGGAAGCACTGAAGGAGGAAAAGGCTCAAAGAAAGAAAAAGAAGAAGAAAGAGGAGGAAGAGAAGAGGTAGCTAATGTGGCTATTGCACCTGCATCTCTAAAGATTAACCTTTTGCTCTTTTCTCCTAGTACTGGAATGTGTCACCACTGAAATTTGTTTTGCACAATTATTTTATTTTAAAAAATATTTTATTTATTTATTTTTAGAGAGTGGGGAAGGGAAAGAGAGAGGGAGAGAAACATCAATGTGATTGCCTCTCATGCACCCCCTACTGGGGACCTGGCCTGCAACCCAGGCATGTACCCAGAATGGGAATCAAACTAGTGACCTTTGGTTTGCAGGTCCACACTCAATCCACTGAGCTACACCAGCCAAGGTTATTACCACCGACATTTTGAGTAGTTTTCCAGCCAAGGCTACCTATCCTTTTGAGGTTGCCTCCAGGCTGCAGGACAAAGCCATGCCCCCGGATGATGATCAGGTTGTAACAGATATTCCTGAAATGGGCTTCCCTGGGGTGGGGAAGTGGAGAGTGGTGGGCTTGTTTGCCTGTGGCCTCCTAGAGTGGAAGAAAAGCCTGGGTGACAATCACTCTAGAGCAGGTATGTGAGACAGGAGTCCCTTAGAGTGTGTTTGGGCAATCAAATGCCCGTTGGTGAGGGTATGGGATATAGAGAAGAGACCCTCTATCCCTTATATGTCTTCTTATTGACATCCATAGCATTTTGAAGGTTGGATTTGCACAGGTTGCTGAAGATGTCTTTAAAAAAAGATTTATTTATGTTTAGAGAGAGGGGAAGGAAAGAAGAAAGTGCTCTCTCTCTCTTCCCCCTCCCTTCCTCCCTCCCTCTTTCTAAAAAATCAACAAATTTTTTTTAAAGGGAGAAGACAAAAAGAAGTGTTTGTAGCAGGGTGGGCTGGGGGAATGGAGCCAACAACATCCTCATTGGCTTCTCACTGAGTTCTGTGTTGCAGCTTTCATGGTTCCAAACCTATTCCACTTTTAGCTTCTTCCTCAATTAGAGCTGGGACCCAGAGGTCTTGTATTTGTTTTACATTGCTGTATAACAAATGCCAAAAATTTTAGTGTCTTACAACACAAATTATCTCTCAGTTTCTATAAGTCAAGAGTCCAGGTATGGTACAGCTGAGTCCTCTTCTCCGTGTCTCACAAGGTTGCAATCACTGTATCAACCAGAAATAAGGGCTCATCAGAGGTTCCAGGTTTTCTTCCAAACTGACTGGTTGTTGTCAGAATTCAGATTTTGAGGTAGGATTGAGGTCTCTGTTTTTTTTTTTTTTTTTTTTTTTTTTTTTTTTTTTTTTTTTTTTTTTTTTTTTTTTTTTTTTTTTTTTTTTTTTTTTTTTTTTTTTTTTTTTTTTTTTTTTTTTAGAGAGAGGGGAAGGGAGGGAGACAGAGAGGGAGAGAAACAGCAATGTATGGTTGCCTCTCACATGACCCTCACGGGGACCTGGCCCGCAACCCAGGCATGTGCCCTGACGGGGAATCGAACCGGGACCCTCTGATTCCCAGCCCGCGCTCAATCCACTGAGCTACACCAGCCAGGGCTGGTCTCTGTTTTTTTTTTTAAAAAAGATTTTTAGCCCTGGCTGATGTGGCTGTGGATTGAGTGCTGGCCTGTGAACCCAAAAGGGTTGCTGATTCGATTCCCAGTCAGGGCACATGCCTAGGTTGCAGGTCAGGCCCCCAGTAGGGGACGCGTGAGAGGGGAACACACATAGATGTTTCTCTCCCTGTCTTTCTCCATCCCTTCCCCTCTATCTAAAAATAAATAAGTAAAATCTTTTTAAAAAGATTTTTAAGATTGATTTGAGACAGAGAGAGCACACGCGAGGGAGAGACATTGATTTGTTGTTCCATTTATTTATGTGTTCATTTGTTGATTCTTATATGTGCACTGACCGTTGATTAAACCTGCAACCTTGGCATATTGGGACAATGCTCTAACCAACTGAGCTTTTTTTTTTTGATAGCCATCATCCAAGAGTTGCCTTCAGCTACTAGAGGCTACCTGCCATTCCTTGCCACTTGATTCTGTACAACCTGGCACTTTGTTCCTTTAAGGACAACAGGAGAGTATCTGCTGTAGTTTCAAATCTCTCTGACTTCTATATCTGACCTCTAGACACTGTTTTAAAAGAGCTCTCCTGATTAGGCTAGGCCCATCCCCACTAAAGGGGTGGAGATTTATAAGGCATACACACTGGGGGCGGGGCAACAATTTTGGGGGCCATCTTAGAATTTTGCCTACCACAGACTCCGAAAAGTATTTCATCCTGTCAGATTTTTAAAAAACGAGGCCAGCTGCTTTCCATTAGCATTCCCCATTCTGGGAAGGCAACAAAGCTGTCAAGTAGTCTTCTCAATCCTTGAACCTGAACCAGACTGTGGTAAAAAAATGTCAACGACTTTGAAAGACAGGCCTTTCCATTTTGTTCTCTTTCTCTCTTTTCCCTAGAGCCCTTGTTGAGCCCTTAAGTCAGACAGTTTGAGGAGGAAAAGGTGACTCTGGGACTTAAGCATCTGGGGTTGGCTGAGAGAGAGTGAGCAAGCAAGCATTTAAATAATGATTGATTGTGAAACTTTATATATCTGCTGGGTCAGACTTTCTTATGACCATTATTACATGACTTTATGCACCTTGGAAATGGTTCTGAAGGCCTCTCATCATTTACTGGAGAAAAACCTACATTATTTCCTCTTTTCTTACTCAGCTTGCCAACTTTTTCATAAGACTTAATGCAGAAGGGTCTTTTACTGAAAATATGTCTCAAGTTGTCCCCATATGTTTAAAAAAAGGGACTACTTTTCCAACTGATTCCTATTTGTCACTTCAACCCCCTCTCCCACTCCTGCATTCATCCATCTGTAAAAACACATAGTGAGCACCTTCTGTGTGCCTGGTATCAGGACAGCTGCTGATGGTATCCAGATAAGCAAAATGTGGGCCCTGTATTCACAGTGACATCGGTTATGACAGAGGCATATGCAAAGGGCTGAAAGTATGGAGCATGTGTGGTAACCTTTGAGCTGGATCTTGAAGAATGTGTAGAATTTCAAGGACGTGGGGATTAGGGGGTGGTATTACAGGTCAAATGGACAGCCTGTGCAGAGACCAAAGAATGTGAAAGAACATGGTATATTTAGGGAATTACTAGCAATTCTGGGAGACCAGAACACGGGGTTGTGAGTGAGGGGTAGGCTGCTGGTAGAATGGAGTGGGGCAGGAAATATCAAAATGCAGAGGGCCTTGAGTGTTAAGAACTTGGCGTTCATCCTGCAGGCAGCAGGAAGTTGGTGAACTAGTTTGAGCAGGGAGGCTCATGGTCAGATTGGTATTTTGAAGAGAACATTGTTATTTTTTTGAGATACCAGTGAGGTGACAGTAGCTTTTGCCAAATATCCTAAATAAAATTATAGACCAGGGAAGCAACTGCAAGGCCACTGTTAAAAATCCCTGGTACAATTAAAGAACAAATTAAACTTTTATTAGCCGTAATGAAACACATGTAAGAAATACAATGGTGCTTCTATGAGGAGATACTTGGGAAGCAAAGCTCTTGTTCATGAAGTCAGCCTGAGGGCAAATGGAAAGAGGTTTTGCCAGTGATGGTGGCTGTAATGTAGGAGGGGGCAGGGTGTCTGTTCCTGAAACCTCCTCCATAAGGGTCAGGGCCTAGCTCAGTTGAGTGGGGCTCCACACCAAGGGGTCTTGTGGCCGGGACACCTGAGAATAAATAGACTCTATGCACCAAGGACAAGAGGTGCCCAAGAGCACTTGGTTCTGCACAGGTGAATAATCTTGTGGTGAGGCCCACATTTCTGGGAGGGAAGGCAGGTCCTGCTAAGTTGGGAAACAAGAAGTTTCCTCACTCAGGACAAGTCTTCTTCTGCCTCTCATAGCGTGCCTCTACTTCTAAGAAATTGCTGACTGCAAGATGGTTTTTACATTACTTCCCCTTTTTTACTTAATTTAGGTATTTGTGCAATGAACATTTATTTGAGTGCTTGCCATGTGCTAAGTACCATTGTAGGTGCTAGGAGATCAGTGATGAACAAAAGAGAGCAAGGTACTAGCCCTTACAGAATTTACATTCTGTTAGAGGTGACAGATAAGAAACCAGTAATGAAATTAATAGAGAATATATTTTTAGGTAGTGATGAATAACATGAAGATGTTAATAAAGGATGATGTGACAAGAGAGAGACTGGGAGGGCTTTAACTAAGATGATCATGAAGGTCCTCTCTGGGAGGTAACATCTGAGCTGACTTGAATGCTACAAAAGAGTCAGCCGTGCAACTAACTGGGGAAAGAATCCTCCAGGCAGAAGGATCAGCAAAGACTCTGAGATTGAAAGGGACAAGTATATCGGGAATTAGTAAGAAGGCCAGTGAGGCTGAAGAGAAAGGAGAAAGTAGAAAGGTAGCAGAATCAGTGTGGGTAAGTGGGCATTGGTATGGGGCCAGATCACATAAGGTCCAAGGTAAGGAGTTGGGATTTGCTCTGAATGTGACGGCAAGCCACTGGGAGGATTTGAGCAGAGGACTGGCACGACTGATGTAGCTGCTATGTGGAGAATAGAGAGGCAAAGATGGAAGCAGGGAGACCGGTTATTGCAGTGATCCAGCAATGAGATAATGACAGTTCAAACAAGGCAAGAAATGGTTGGAGTATACAAATATATTGAAGGAAGAGTCACAGGATTTACTGTTAGATTAGATGTGGCATGGAAAGGAAATAGAATCAAGACCTCCTACATTGTAGTCTGAGCATCTGGCATTTCCCAAGAAGAGGAAAACTGGGGGAAGACTGAGTGTGAGAGGAACTAAGAGTTTAATATGCACTGTGAGGTGGATATGGTGGTTGGGCAGTTGGTTAGAGGAATATGGAGTTCCGAGAACAGGTCCAGTCTAGTTACAGAGATTTTGGAGTCCAGAATGTCAATAGTATTTAAAGCCTGAATGAGATCATCTAGGATATGGTAGCTACTAGTCACATGTGTCTGTTGAGTACTTTAAATGTGGCTAGCCCAAATTGAGACTTGCTTTATGTTTTTTTTTAAGATTTTATTTATTTATTTTTAAAATTTTTTTAAGATTTTTAAAATTTATTTATTTTTAGAAAGAGGGGAAGGGAGGGAGAAAGAGAGGTAGAGAAACAGCAATGTATGGTTGCCTCCCACATGGCCCTCACTGGAGACCTGGCCCGCAACCCAGGCATGTGCCCTGACTGGGAATCGAACCGGGACCCTTTGGTTCCCAGCCTGCACTCAATCCACTGAGCTACACCAGCCAGGGCTTATTTATTTCTTTTTAGACAGAAGGGAATGGAGGGAGAAAGAGATTGGGAGAAACATCAATGTGTGGTTGCATCTCACATGGCCACCGCCCCCCCCCCGGGGACCTGACCTGCAACCCAGGCATGTGCCCTGATGGGGAATCAAACTGGCGACCCTTTGGTTCACAGCCCGCGCTCAATCCACTGAGCTACACCAGCCAGGGCCAAATTGGGATGTGCTGTACGTTTAAAATACAAACCAATTTCAAAGACTTAGTATAAAAAATATAAAACATCTCACTTATATTATTTTTTAATGATTACATGCTGAAATGAGAATAATTGGTTCTGTTGAGTTAAAGAAAATATTATTAAAAGTAACATCACCTGCTTAATTTTGCTTTTTAAAATGTGGCTACTAGAAAATTAAAAGTTGCATAGGTGGCTCATAATAATGTTTCTATCTAATCCTACTGTTCTCAGAAAGGACTGGAGATAAACAAGAAGTCCCATGACAGAACCCTCAAGTGCTACAACCTTTCAAATTCAGTGCAGAGGAGAAAGATTCAGCAAAGGTCAGCAAAGGAGGCTGAGAAGGAACAGCCAATGAGGAAAATTATAGGAATGTGGTGTTGGTGATAAAGGCATGTGATAAAACTATTCAAAAGGAGGGAGTGTCAGATGCTGCTTGGATGTCAAGTAAATCCAAGCAGCTCTGCTGGCGTGGTTTGGAAGTCATTCGGTTTGGAAGCCTGTCTTGAGAGAGCTCAGGAGAATAAGAAGTGAAGACATAAAGGTAGTAAGTATAGATAACTCTTGAATTTTGTTTTAAAGTGATGCATAGAAATGGGGTGGTAACGGGAAGATTTCAACCAAGTGGAGGTTTGTGTGTATTTTTGTGGTCATTGGTTTGTTTATTTAGAAGGGGAGACATCAGTAGATGGTGGTGCTGTCACCTGGGCCCTAGGATTCAGTTGGGGAAATAAGGTAAGTATACCATAAAGAATTTGAGACAGTCTAAACTCAAGAGTTAGTTAAATGGAATGATGATTAAACTGAATAATTCTGTTAGTGCCCCAGGGATTCATATGCTGCCAAGATGCCTTCTTTCTTTGTTTTCCCATTAGTCTTTCATACAGGGTGGGACAAAAGTAGGCTTATAGTTGTGAGTACACGAAACACATAGTTTACTCTTATACTATTATTTATTCTTTATTGCATTATTTTACCTTATGAACAACTGTAAACCCACTTTTGCCCCACCCTCTTCGGTTGTTGTTTCCCTTCTACTCCTGACAGTGATGGATCAAGGAAAATGTTAGCCTGCTGTGGCCTGGTATTTTGGAAAACAAGCTCCTTTCCCACATACTTCTCTGAGGCTCAGAGATAGTTTATTTCCCCAGTGTCTAAGAAGCCTTCCTTAGTGGCAGAGGTTGGGGTGCTGCCATATTTATTAAGATGGCCCCGAAACTCACCAGTGATGGTCCAAAGAATTTTTATATTCTCCCTCTGAATTGTTGAGGGCCTTCTGAATTTCCCTATGTCTGTGCTTCTACCAGATCTCCAGAAGGAATGTGTGCGTATGTGTGTGTATACTATTGAGCATTGGGTGGGCCTGGGGCTAAGTCATCTTCAGGCAGAATTGTGATATTAGCTGATAGAGTTTGAGCGACTTGAACGAAATGTCGATATCTTTCAGCTAAAGCCCACCAGGAACACACTTGTTGAACAAGTTGGGTTTACTACTCATTGCAGCGAGAAATAGCACACACCATGGGGAACCATAGGACTTGTCATCCTGACACCAGGGCCCTGTCAGCTCTCACTGTGCTTTGGAAGCTTTTGCTTTCCAAGGCCTCAGTCACTCTCACTGGGTGATCTCTCAAGTTCATCTTAACCTCAGAGACTGTGGTCATTCCTCTCTACCTCCAGAAGTGAATCAGGGGCTTATGACTATAGATAGCAGCACAGATGGGCCTGGAGCCCATCCATTAGCCAGCTTGACTATGTATGCCTGGGAGCAGATAAGATCTTGGTGGGGGGGGTGCTCCAGAATCTACTTAACCCCACTTGATGGTTCTTGCCTCTCTACAGCCCTCCTGTTGTGTATGAGTACAACACCCTTTCTCTGCGTGATGGTGCCCATCAGATAGCTGCCCAAGCTCTCATAAAAATGTCAGCATTGATTTATAAAGGTTTGAATATCAGCTGACAGGCTTCTGTAGACCTGTCAATCCTAACTTTTGCCAGAAGGCTAGATTGAATGGAAAATTTACAGTTGACTTTGAATTGATTATCTGCACTAATGGAAAAGAGCATAAGGAGAGAGATAATTCTCCTACGACATTGTATGAATCATGGGGGAAATACCCTTTTGATGGTCATTTTGGTTGTTTCCTAAAACAACGCTGTGAAGTGCCTTTTAATATATTTAAAGATTTATATAACCATCATCACAATTAATTTTAGAACATTTTCATCACCTCAAAAAGAAACTGTGTACTGTCACTCACCACCTTCCCCCCCCCCAAAAAAAAAACAAAAAGAAAACCTACCTCCCCAGCAAAAAGTAGGACACTTTCTGTAACTATGTATTTATCTATTCCTGACATTTCATTTAAATGGAATCATTGTCTTTTTTAAAGGAAAGATAACTCTCTTTGAAGACTCTAACTCAGCAATTTTCATCTCACATAAACTAATTGCTAAAATTCTTCAGCACACCAAAAAAAACATATTTTTGCCAATCTGACAAAAAGTAGGTATAATTTTGATTAATTTACAAAAAATAATAATAGTAATTATCTATCCTTTTTGCTCCAAAGTGACTTTAAAAAAATAGATGCCTTCACTTGTATATAAGGATTTCTGGTAATGAGAATTAACCAATCGGATGCAACCTTATTATGCAGCATGATCAATACAATGATATCAAAAACTGATGTTTTGCTTTTTTACTCTATATTTTACTTCAGTGATCCGGTTATAAATGAATCATTAAGTGAATCTTCTGGCAGTGTGGCAGTTCTGGATATCAGCGATGAGGGTAAGTAACCCACTAAAGTCTTGATAACTAGAACTAGACTTGTTTACTGTGTTTAACAACCAAGAATTAACCAATCTGGAAAGATAATTAAGTCACAAGCAAGTAAGTTCATATCAAATTTCTTACATTACGCTCAGTCCATATTTACTTTTTAGTTTTCTAATCTCTTTATTTTCATTTCCAATCTGATAGTCAAAAGGTTTGTCTGAGACCCTGCAATATTCTTTGGGACATTAACTTTAGTTGAGTTCTGATAACCCACTACCATCGGACCAGCCTGCAATATTCTTTGGGGATGGTTATCAGGTCCTAAGCAGGGAAAGCATTTCTGCTTAATTAGAAAAATCGGAGCAGCCCATGATCGGAGAGATTCAACTAAGGTTTTACTGTAGCTAGTAATCCAAATTTAGCCAACAATAAAGAGGAGCTAGAAACAAAAATGTCACCTTTAATAGGTTTCTGTTAAATAGGATTCAATTTACAAAAATTTCCTTGTTGCAAAACTTATTCAGATGTGTATCTATTGCCTAAATTATGGTGCCAACTATATGAGTGATAGTGTCTATGAGTCATAGAAAGGGATGCAAAAGTCACTAAGCAATGATAAGCTTTATTGATATCAAAAAAGGGACAAAAGGAACCTAAGACATAAAATGACATATTGAACTCAAAGCCAGAACTGCATATAACAGTTTACTGGTTGTTCTTTCATTTTTGCTGATTTTTTTTAGTAGTGTATGGTGAAGAAGATTTGGTATGGAAGGGCAGAGAGAGGGCAGCCTTTTTGTGGCTTCCTGGAGGCCTGACTTCACTGATCACGCCTCCAGGGGCAGGGGATAATGAGCCTGGTGCATGTATCTTGGAGGGAAGGGATTGGGTCTTCATCTCTGTGTCACCATTGTTTAGTATTAGGCCTCAGAGAGAGTGATTAGACACTCAAAATATTTAATTAATGAATTAATAAATAAATGAATGACAGGACTCCTCACCTAGGTAACCCCAACCACTAAACCAACTGACCTATCTTTTTGAATATGAGCTAGATAGATGGCTACGAAAGAAGCCAGTGCGGCCCAGCTCGGTGAAGAGTGGAGGTAAGGAAATGCCTTTTCTCTGTTTCCGAGATTTTTTTAAAGACCAAACATTTGAGTAATTTTTAGTATTACTCATTGTTAGCCAGAGACTAAGGTGGTGGTTGGGAGATTGAAGGGAAGAAAGGCTAGTTAGAAATGTTTTCTTTCCAAGCAGCAGCGCAAGAGAACAAGGTCATCATTATGTGATGCATTTTTAAAGCTAAGTTCAACCTATATAGGCTGCCTGTGTGCATAGTGGATAAGCAAATGTACAACGCAGCAGCAATGATTTCCTTCATTGGATTTAATGGTGTTTTCTTTTCTTGGGGGAAACCTGCCTGCCATGGGCCATGTTCTGGCATGCGGCACACTGCAGGCTCTCATGGTTGAGGATGTTTAAAGCTACTGCCTGTTTGGGAATACATAGTCCTTGGGTTTGGACAGGGAGATGAATGGCTTTGTTATAGGACAAGTCCAGACAGCTGACAGCTCTCAACTGTCAGCTCACTGACCACCACTGCTGTACCTTATGGGATATAAGGTATGCAGTGTATAGGTGACCCACATAAACATTGCTGGATACAAATGTGGGTTTTGACCCAACCTGCTGTATACATCTATCTGCCCTTTACACTTTTAGCGGCTCTTGAAACCAGCCCACACAGGACTTAGCTACTGGCAATTTAAAGGCACCCCTTTATAAAGAGAGCTTGAAAGACCAATTTATACACTCGAATACATTGCAACTTTCTTGGACTCCACTAGGATTTCAAAAATAACATAGCATGTGGACAGTTCCCAACTTTGTAGCTCATTTCCAGGGCTCATCTCCATACATGGTGTCTGATATGGTTAGGGATGAGGAGGTCTTCTGATCCAGAGTGGACTGAAGACTTGGAATCTTGCAGCTGACATTGGCTGTCTGGCAATGGGTTGCTCAGTAATGTTGTCTCCAGCTTCTAAGTCACTGTCCTAGATCAATGAGCAGCCAACCCACCGTGTGTGATGGTTATTATCTCTTGGTGTCCCCCCAACTCCCCACCAATGAAGCTATACCACCACCATACCCAGAGCTACCCCACAGGGAGGAATAGACTCATTCTTTTCCTTCTATTGCCCATGATTGAAAGAGACACACATTGCTTAAGGCACTTAGAATCCTCCTGGGAAAATAAGTTGTTTCTGCCCAGTAAAATGGAAAATTGGGGGGAAATTGGAATATATGCATACTTAATTTTTAGTACCACTTACAGTTCTAGAGTCTCTAGTCATTTTCTTAATTTAGGAACATAAAAATGTGTGAATGCATACTTTTGTTTGCTCATACAATGGTAATGGCAGGTACATTCAGTTCTGCCACCTGAAAAGTTTATTTTTTTATTAAAAATTTTAAAGACTTTATTTATTTATTTTTAGAGAGGGGAAGGGAGGGAAGGGAGAGAGAGAGAGAAACATCAATGTATGGTTGCCTCTCTTGTGGCTCCCACTGGGGACCTGGCCTGCAACCCAGGCATGTACCTTGACTGGGAATTGAACCTGCGACCCTTTGGCTCACAACCCATGCTCAATCTACTGAGCTACGCCAGCCAGAGCTTGAAAAGTTTATTAGAAGTGCTTTGATTCAGTTATGAAGTGTTTTTTTTTAATATTTTCTATTTATTTTTAGAGAGAGGAGAAGGAAGGGAGAAAGAACAATGTATGGTTGCCTCTCACATGGCCCTCACTGGGAACCTGGCCCGCAACCCAGGCATGTGCCCCGACTGGGAATCGAACCAGGATCATCTGGTTCCCAGCCCGTGCTCAATCCACTGAGCTACGCCAGCGGGGCCTCAGTTATGAAGTGTTCATAGATTATGTGACAAATGTCTTTGCTGGTTTTTGAGAAGTAGGCTTGCAACTTCTAGTCCTCCAGCTTTGTCCTTGTCTCTTCCATTCTGGCATTTTGAAGCAAGAGAGGCAGCAATCACTGTGTTCCCAAACACCCTGAGCATTAAGTTGCTCCCATTTCCAAAGGCCACAAAGAGGTCCCCCTGTCCAGAATTAATCAGTCAGCCCTGACTGGTGTGGCTCAGTGGATTGAGTGTGGGCCTGTGAACTAAAGGGTTGCTGGTTCAAGTCCCAGTCAGGGCTATCCCTGGGTTGCAGGCCAGGTCCCCAGTAGGGGGGGGGGCACTCAAGAGGCAACTGCACAAAGGGATGCTAATGAGGGCCTGTCTACAGCTTTGATGGGGGGGATAGTAGCTAAGACGTAGACCTGTATCTTATTCCTTTTTCATGATACCCCAAATGTAGTAAGTGCTTGATCTTAGTAAGTATTTGTTGAATAGATGAATGGATGAATCTGTGTGCAGACTAGAGAGCATTCAGATGCAAAACTTGTGGTGCCAACACTCAAGTTTTAGATGTGCAGAGAGAAGCATGAATTGTAATGATTGGTGGGCAACAGGACTTAAGGCAGGCCTCGAAGTTTAGAAACTTTTCTAATAGGCAGGCCCGGTAGTAATCAGTACACAAATAGGTGGTCACACCACTGCAGAAATAGAAAGAGCTCTAGTCCAGCATTTCCCTAGTGTGTTTTGCCAGGCATTCTGCTAACATGTATTTGGGAGACAATATTGTTGTCCAGTTTCTTGGAGCTTCACCACACACATAGGCATGTTGAAGTTTCAGGAAAGTCTTGCTTGGAAAGCAGACCCCCTAAACTTTGTCTAATCCAGTGTCTCTCAGGTTGACTGGACTGCAGGTCCATTTTTCATGCAATAGTCCCTAAGTGTTGCATGAAAGATCCGTGAGTGTCTCTCTGAACATGCTTTGGGAGATGCTGATTAGTGTGATCCCCTCATTTTCTTGCTGAATGCCAGAGGCTGAGCGATTTACCCAAGGTCACAGAGCTAATTGACAGCAGATCCAAGCCAAGAATTCCAGAGTTTTCTGGCTTTTGGGAGGTGCTTGCCATTATATCACTAAGCCTTTGTAATGCCAGCCCCCATTGACAACTGACTTCCTTGCTGGGTCCTTCCTTCACTGCTAGCAGCATTGCTGTGCTGGCAAGAGGTGTTCCAGAGACCCGACTGTTGGGAATTGCAATGAGACACCTCAGTTGGTAAACCATTGCATGTGAAAACAATAAGAGCTAATTCTTTCCTTCTGATGAGTATTGCACGAATTTTCCTTCCCCTTCCTCCCTTCTATGGAGCTCTGCTAAAGACATATGTGCTTACTAGGAAACTAAAGAAATCCCAATCAGAGCCTTAGGAGCATTTAAAGCTCACATTCCTCACTGCTGTCCTAGTAGTTATTATATTATATATAAAGCAACCTTTCAATTATCTGCATGTGCCAGAGGGCAGCAGCCGTATAGATAATCCAAACCAACAAGCAGTATTGAAGAACACACATAATGCACATAATACACATACATACACACACACGCATGCCCCTTGTAAAACCCTGTGGTATCCAATTTTGTCATGCCTTTTGCGCAGACAACTTTTCTTGTTTCTGATTCCCAGCCCTCTCCCTTGTTCATTAATTCCTTCCTCAAGGAACTCTTCCCTGAATGCACCAACTGACCACATCCACTCTTTGGGTCTGTATTCTTCAGCACATAGGCTGGGCAATATCAACTCTCACATAGATTTCCATGGGTCGTGAAGCCCTGGGCAGTACTAACTCCTACTTGGATTCCACATGCGGGTGCTTAGCTTCCCAACTGGATTGTGATGACTCCAGCCACTGGGGTGGTGTCTGGGGGTAACAAGTGCTTATGTTGGCTCAATAATTTCTGCATATGAAATCTACTTCTTAGGGCCAGAAAACAGGTGTATATTAATAGTTGACATTGAGAGAAAAGTGAAGGCCTGGTGAGTTGGGTCTGAATAGAGGCTGCCCAAAAACCACACACAAGCTGGGGATTAAGCTTCTGTTGTCACCAGCAACTTGAATACTTTGTTACTGAGTATTAAGAAGAGAATAAACCAAATGAATTTTGCTGTGGTCTGTGGGAGCAAGGGCCCTGATGTACAGGGCAACTGGGATCACAGTCCTCCTTCATGTCATGAAGACCCTGTTTTCTCTTCTGTCTTCTCTTCCACCATCACATTGTCTCACTTTCATTTATAACTTCCAGGAAAGAAGAAATCCAAATTTAAAGCCTTTAAGGAATTTTTTGGCAAGAAGAAGAAAAGGGAGCCTGTGGATGCCTACAGAGGGAGGAGCCTGAAATCAAGCTTCTCCGGCCTCCATTTTAACAACTCTTCTCTGAATCTGGCTCAGGAAGGTCAACAATCAAAGTCTAGGTAAGCTTGAGGGGTGGTGTAAGCTTGAAGGGGGGGTAGGCACAAGGTAAGGGGCAGATAGCTGGATCCATATGTCCCCTTTGGCTGCCAATCAACAATGGGCCTTTGGTCTCAGGGACTCTTGGCCTTCATGCCTACAGGGGCTGGGTCAGTGGCTGCTGCCAATACAGTCATTTCTCCGTGGCGTTTCTCTGTGCTCCTGTGTAGATTTGTCATCTGGGCTACACAGCTCAGTGGATTGGAACATGGTAAATGAATATCCATTCCCCAAGAGATCTTGGTAGAGAGTGCAGTAGATCAGGGAAATCCTTCCCTGTCATAGCTACAAGAACTTGAGAAACAGAGTCTACAACTAGAGAGGAGCTGAAGGCCTCTACTTTATAAGGTAAAGATAGCCTATTTCATTCAGGAAGGTTGGTCTGGTTTGCTTGCCTGGCCCTCAGACTATAGCTCTGTGATTACTGGGCAAGGGGAGCTAGATCTCAGAATGTGTGATTGATGTCTCAGTGAAACCATCTAGCTGAGTTGGAGCATAAGTGTGAACTCACTGTGTTAATGTAAAAATGAACAAATAAATAAGCAAGCAGAGAACCCAAATGCATTTTCCCCTCCATCTCAAGAGACTAGGGGAAATGCTGCAGCTGGTCACAGAAGGGATGGGGAAATCATACCGTTTCTGCCACTGCCACCCCTATTCCAAATTTCATCAGTGATGTCCCAATTTCCGTATCCTGTTGTGGAAAATCTGGACACCAAGTACCCCCAGCTGTTCCTGGCTCAATTTGATTCCCCTCTATGGAGTTCCACTTGGGCCTGTTCTCCTGACCTTAAACTCTAGACTTATCTGGGCTTTCCACAGAGCTCACCTGTGCTTCTCCCCTTTCTCTCAAGGCTTTGCTTGGTGGTAAGACAGTTAGAAAACATTAAATTGCCCCCTAACAGTGTTACAGGAAAATGAAGCGACCAAACTCCTGGTGAGAGGTATAAGTCACAGACCCTTTATTACGCATGCGGACCCTAGGGAGAAATCTCCAAATCTAGGGCCCTGAACAGAGACATGAGCTGGCATATATACTCTTCAGAGATGTATGGCTTACGTAGCACTTCAGGAGTCAGGTTACAAGCAAGTCTGAAAAAATAAAACCTGGTTACAGAAAATAGATCAGTGAGATTGTCTCAGAAATGCAGATTCCCCCATCTGCATTCCTAGATAACACTTTAGTGAGAAATTTTTACAACTTCCTGCCAGACATCATGACTGCAAACCAAGCAAGCACCCTTAAGCTATTTGACAAAAGCTGCAGGGTACAAAGAGTTATTTACAGATTACAATCTCA
>PVJI01006282.1:0-51685 GCA_004026765.1 Micronycteris hirsuta | reverse complement strand
CAGCACATAAGTCTCCTTAAAGAGGGCCTTAATGAATGCATTCAATGGGAGGAATTTCAGATAGCTTTGCTAGTAGGAGAGATGGTTTTGGACGGAGGGGCTTGTTTCATACCTCACAAACCATATTGTTATAGACAATTGTCTTATAGCTCTAAGGTTAAGACTAGCCCTTCTAAAAACTGCAGGGTGGGGTGGGTAGTGAAGGGGCATTTGGATTTACTCTGTGTTGTCTCTACAAATTGGTAAGGGTTGTCTACTAAACTTGTACATTTCTCCTTCTTACTTACCTGTCCCCCTCCAAAATGGCCCATTTAGTCAGATGCATTCTCCACACTAAGGTGTATGCATGCACACCTCCTTGAAGTGAGTGGTGAAAGGAAGGAGAAAGAGTGAGAATGAGAGGCAGAGGGAATGCATACAAGTGCATGAGCAAGTTCATATATGAAGAAGGGTGCTTTTTTAAGGACCTGAATAGATCTTTGTTTTGGAAGGATATAAATTAAATAATAGTATATCTTAAGAGGCCCAAAGATCACTCCGACCCCAGTCTCTTGCTGAATGTGCTAGGGAACAAACCCCGGAGAATGTCACTGAGGAATTAGGAAGAGAGATCAGCTTTTCTTTATTCACTGAAACAATCAATCGTTAAAAAAAACCCTTAGGAGTCAGCCCTCTGCTGGCCTGTACAGTAGGAGTGGTATCTATTTCCAAGACTGCATTAAGCTGTATCCGGTTGACGGGTGAATTCAGTTCCTCCATTTGATTTTTTTAATGGCTGCTGACATAATGTGCTGCATCGCCTTTAATTAAGACCAAGCTTTTGTCTCAAGTTTTGGATGTATTTCTTCTTTTTGCCACTAGGGGGCAGAGCAATAAGTGCTAGATAAGTTCTGTGGACAGGAAGTTTCGTTTCTGACAAATTTGGCCACAGTTGCTGCTAATGTAATTCTTTCATCAGGGAGAGCCAGTTCAACAGCTGTACTCTGGTGGATGCACAGCCTGGAAATGACAAGAGTTTCTAACCTTACTCATGGCCTAAGATTTCCTTGCAGTTTTTGTGCACAAAGCAGGGAGGCAAGGTAGTCACAGATGCTGCACTGGTCCCAGCCTGATGTGAGCCAACACGTCATGGATAAGCAATGAATGAAAGTGTGTACGTGAGCACATGTGTATATACAGAGATGTCTGGCAATATTGCTCTCTCAATGCTGAATCTGTCCTATAGGCTCATTAAGTGTTTATTCAGAGTCACACTAATTTCCTGCTTGACTGCTATTTTACTAAAGCAGAGCATGTTGCTTTCACCACCAGGGCCACTGAGCAGCAGAGCTTTACAGGGAAAAGGTGAGTAGGAGTCTAGTGCAAAGTGTCAGACATCTGCCTCTTCGCCTCTCTTGCTGGCTCACAAGCCACATGGTGTCATTTTAATCCTCATAACACTGATTGTCCTCAGATATGTCATAATCAGATGTAACCATGTGCATGTCTGGTAGCCAGACAGACTCACAATAACAGGGTGGGTGCTAGCCCTACAGTGCTTGGGCTGCTACTTTAGTTACCATGGTTTGTAAAGTGCCAACCTATGTGTATTGTTTCGTAATAAAGGTAGTAAGTGCGAAAATATTTGAAATTTTAAAATTTATTTTATCCAATTTTACAACATTTCAATCCCTCCCTAAAAGAAACTCTGTACTCATTAGCAGTCAATCCCCATTCCACCCTACCCCCACTCCAGCCTCTTATCTTAGGTGACCACTTATCTACTCTCTGCCTCTATAAATTTGCTTATTCTGGATTTCATATAAATGAAATCATATTATGTGTGCCTTGTGTGACTGGCTTGTTTCTCTTAGCTTAGCATGTTTTCAAGGATCATCAACGTTGTAGCATGTATTCCTTTATACTACTGAATAGTAGTATTCCACTGCATGGATATACACCATATTTTATCTATTTATCAGTCGACAGATATTTGAGTTGTCTCCACCTTTTGGCTATTTTGAAGAATGATGCTATGAACATTTGTGTAGAAGTTTTTTGGTGGATATATATTTTTATTTCTCTTGGGTATATACCTAGGAGTGGAATTTCTGAGTCATATGGTAATTTAATGTTTAGTGTCTTGATGCAACACACCAAGCTCTTTTCTGAAGTGACTAACACTTTACATCCCCACCAACAGTGTATGGAAGTTTCAATTTCTCCACAACCTTGACAACTCTTGTTATCATCTGAGTTTTTGTTTTTAGCCAAGCTGAAGTGGTATATCATTATGGTTTGGATTTGTATTTTCCTGCTAATGATGTTGAGAATCTTTTCCTGTGGTTGGCCATTTGCTTATTTTCTTTGGAGAAATGTTTATTGAGATCCTTTGCTCATTTTTAAATTGGATTGTTTTATCTTTATTATTATTATTATTTAAAGATTTTATTTATTTTTAGAGAGAGGAGAAGGGAAGGAGAAAGAGGGATAGAAGCATCAATGTGTGGTTGCTTCTCACATGCCCCTCTACTGGGAACCTGGCCTGCAACCCAGGCATGTGCCCTGGACTGGGAATCAAACCAGTAACCCTCTGATTCTCAGGCCCGCGCTCAATCCACTGAGCTACACCAGCTAGGGCTATCTTTATTATTGAATTATAGGAGTTTCTTATGTATTCTAGATATAAGTCCCTTATCAGATGTACAGTTTGCAAATATTTTCTCCAATTATGTAGGTTGTCTTTTCAGTTCTTGCTAATATCCTTAGAAGCACAAGCTTAAGCTTTTATAACTTAACCTTAGAGTCATAATCTAAGACTTTAATAATTTGTAAATAGAAGTGTTTTATTTTTCAAAGTAACTTTTTGGATTGTTCATTTCAAGTATATAAAAATACAATCAATTTTTGTGTATTGAGTTTGTATTTTGCAACCTTGTAGAACTCATTTATTCATTCTAGTAGTTTTTAATAGATTTATTAGGAGTTTATACACAAGATTAAGTTATCTGTGATTAGAGATAATTTCACTTCTTTTTGTCTAATATGGATGCCTTTTATTTCATTTTCTTACCTAACTTCCCTGGTTAGAATCCCCAGTACAATGTTGAATAGAAGTGATGAGAGCAGACATCCTTATCTCATTCCTGATCTGAGGGAGGAAGCATCCATTCTTTCATCATTAAGTATATTAGCTGTGGGTTTCTCACAGATGTCTTCTGTCAAGGTTGCATGTCTTTAACCTGAAAGGGTATTAGATTTTACAAATGCTTTTTCTGCATCTATTGAAATGACCATGTGGTTTTTGCTTTTGTTTTATTGATATGGTGTGTTAAATTAATTGATTTTTATATATTAAAGCAACCTTGCATTCCTTGCAAATCTTACTTGGTCAGAATGTATAATTCTCTTTATATGTTGCCAGATTCAGATTGCTAGTATTTTATTGAGGATTTTTGCATCTACATTTATAGGAGATATTGGTACGTAGTTGTTGTTCTTTTTTTTTTTTTTTCTGTGATGTCTTCGGTTGAATTTTTTAAAGGTAAAATATATTCTTAAATCCCAAAGGGAGTTTTTTTGTGCCTTTAGCCTTTCATTTTTTTCTAACTCTCCTCTGCTTTGTCTTAACACATAGTTGTCATCAACCTAGCCCCATTCCCAATCAGAAGGTATTTCTACCAGGGTTCAGCAAGCTGTGAGTGTGCATTGGGGAGTGGTGGGTTCATAAGATGACTTCAAAAATAGGATAGATGTATTATAGAACTTTTGTGTGAAAGAAAAAAACCCTGGTGAATGAAAGTATCCAGCACCTGGGCAGATACCTGATATTTTATAACAAATCACAACAAAAACACTAGAGAGAAATTTGGATGTAAAAGGTCTTTTATGACTCTTGCCTTAATAATAGCAAGATTCAGTATCTTCCCTCACATTTTGCAGGGTTGCCACTATTGAATTGTATACTTTAATTGGCTTAATTGTATGTAAACCATATCTCAATGACAATATTATGTAAAAAAAAGATGTTAATCATTTTAAAAATCAAAATTATACAAAAGCACATAAAGTAGAAAATTAAAATTCCCTTCTTGTCCCTAGTCCCATTCATTCCTCAGAGGGAACCATCACTAAGAATTTGTTGACTACCCTTCCAGACATTTTTCTATAAACATAAATGATATATGTATGTAATATATATATGTGTATATTAAATGGGGCAGTATTATTCTTTATTTTTTCATTTAATATCTCATAAACAACTTTCTGTCAGCACGTATGCATCTCCACCCTACTCTTTGATGTCTTTGGTTGGCCATATTATAGATATACATATGTCTTTAGTTTCTATGGCTGCTTTTACAGGACCTTTTCCTTCCTTTGCAGGGTTAAGGGAAACATGGAGACCAAATCCCTGTCCCAAGAAAGCACCTTCAAGTTGGATCCTGAGCCTGAAATACCAGCAAGTAAAACATACCCTTCTCCAGAGCTCCAGAGAGGCAGATCTCTGGAGGTAATAGTGACTTGAACATTAGTGCCTAATTGGATAGCTCCTCTTCCATTTCCTACTCCTAACCCACCAAAAAAAGGGAGAATTTGGCCCTACTTCTCAGTTGATTATACCCCCACAGGGCTGTTGTAAACATTGAATGAGAGAATGCACAAATATATTATGTGCTTACCTAGTGTCTGGCACATAGTGTTGGCTGGTATTACCATATTCACTTCTTCTGAGACACCCAAGAATGTTTTAAGTATTATGACAGTGACAGCCCACTGTTCATGTGCAAGCATTCCCCATGTTTTTTCTTTCTTCCACAGAGATCTCATGTTTCCAGAACTCTATCTAGCATTGGTGGTATGCAGAGAGCTGTTTCTGGAGCTCTATTTGAAGTTATGCCCCGTTGCGTGTCCAGAACTGGAATCTGGGTTGCAGGATCCAAGATCACTGAGGTAATAGAGTGTTCAGAATAAGAGATCTGAGTCATATGGATAGACATATGCCTGAAATCTTGCTCTACTACTTATTGGCTCTGTAACCTTGGATTGACTGCTTAACTTCCCTGAGCCTTCCTTTCCTCATCTACCTCAAAGACTTTATTGTGACAATTAAATAAAGACTCACAGAGGTTAAAGAAATTGCTCAAGCTCACTGATAGTAAGTGATAGACATGGAAAACTGACCCACTTGTGTTGCCTTTAAAACCCAGGGTCTTTCCATTACCACAGTCTCTCAGATGTTCAACTTCTCTGTGCCTACTTCAACAGGGAGAATGGTACAGCTTTAGTTTCCATAAAATTCAGATGTATATAGGACAGTCTTACATCCAGCTAATCCTAACCATTGCTCAGTAACTTTTCTGGAGTTCTGATCTAGAAATGCTCTAGGGAAAGCTGGAGATATTGCCAGAGATATAACCCTTACTAGCTACCTTCCTCCTTATCTCAGCTTTATACCCAAAGATCCCTGTGTAACTGGAAAGGCCACACAGAGGAGACCCTTCTCCACTGAAGAGCTGATTATTTTGCATTTGAAAAAATATTACTTGAATTTATTTTTGACAAGGCTGCTTAAGACCCCATATCTCTTGCTCCTTTTTATGTACTGTGCATGGAAGTTCTGCTGGCTACATTAGCCATAAAGGATGGAGAAGCAAACACTGAGATGGTTGACAGTGGTGCTGATCTTGTGGTTGTAAAGCAGGTCCTTGGACAGCAAACTATTTCCTTCTTGCACTACAGTAGGAAAAGTCACTTCCATGAACTTTCCAGTCCAGTTTTAAATATCAATACCAGCTTTTGCTTGTCTCCATAGCTATACTCCCTTGCCACCCAGTGGCCAATATCCAGGTCTACATGACTTTACAGGGTTATTTCTCATATTCATAAAGGGGAAATGTGTTTGTTGGGTTCCTCTCTCTCTTCCTGCTCTCTCAGTCCCAGAAAGAGAGAGACTCATAGCAGATACTCAGTTTTTTTTAAAGGTTATTTTTTTTAATAATTATTATTTAAGATTTTATTTATTTATTTTTTTTAGAGAGAGGAGAAGGGAGAGAGAAAGAGAGGGAGAAAACAATGTGTGGTTGCCTCTCACATGGCCCTCACTGGGGACCTGGCCCGCGACCCAGGCATGTGCCCTGACCGGGAATTGAACCGGGACCATCTGGTTCCCAGCCCGTGCTCAATCCACTGAGCTACACCAGCCGGGCTAAAGGTTATTTTTAATGTGAAAATTAAATGGAAAGTTTCTAGGGTCATGTTCTCTCACAATGAAGGAAGTGGGTAAAGCCCAAAGGCAAGTTTTCTTTAATATCTGGTTTGGGCCCACACCTTATACCTTTGGCCTACTCATTTAGTCCATGCCCTGGGAAACAGGGCTTAAGACATCTGAATCCGAGTCATCAACAACCAGATTGACTCTTGCACAGGAAACTTCCCTTAAGTACCAAGTTGACAACCCAAATGATAAGGTAGTTGATAAGGTAAGACAAGGGTGCTCATACCTAGTACTGCATAAAAGCTGGGAGAGTATGAAAAAGAAAAGCTGGGCAAATATGAAGATTCTTAATGGATTAAGTGAACAACTGGGAGGTTGGGGGAGAGGAAATTAGGGTACACTGTTCTGCTAAAAATACCAAGACTGAGCTAGTTTTTATCCTGTGCCAGATTTTCACCTGATGTCCTGTCTGAAGTTTTAGGAATCTGGGTGCCTAGATTACTCTCTAAGACATTTCATGTTATTTTTTAAATAGCTTTATTTTTTAATTTAATTTTATTTAAAAAATTTAAATTTATTTTTAGAGAGAGGGAAAGGGAGAGAAAGAGAGGGACAGAAACATCAATGTATGGTTGCCTGTTGCATGCCCTCAACTGGGGATCTGGCAAGCAATCCAGGCATATGCCCTGACTGGGAATCGAACTAGTGACCCCTTGGTTCATAGGCCGGCATTCAATCCACTGAACCACACCAGCCAGGGGGCTAATAGCTTTCTTTAAAAAAAAAAAAATATATATATATATATATACTTTATTTATTTATTTTTAAAGAGGGGAAAGGAGGGAGAAAGAGAGGGAGAGAAACACCAATGTGTGAGAGAAACACTGATTGTTTACCTCCTTCACACCCCCAGTTGGAGACCTGGGCTGCAACCCAGGCATGTGTTCTGACTGGGAATCAAACTGGCAACCTTTCAGTCCATAGGCAGGTGCTCAATCCACTGAGTCATCAGCCAAGGCTCCTGTTATTTTTATTTGAGGATAAATAGAAAGAAGATATAATAGCAGATTACTAGCAATTTTGTGGTTGAATCAAAATGAACTCAGTAATTTAAGAAACTGAGACTGCAAAGCAATGTTTCTTACTACTCACCGGCCCAATTCTCCCTCTATAGACCTTCGTAAGGAAGCAGGCACATTTCTTTTGATTGCTGCCTTTAAACTTCCTGAACTTGAGTATGGAACATAGCTTTCCTGGCCCTTATAGTTAGGAGACAGACAAGAGTGCACAGTGGTTATGAACATGGGCTATAAAGACAAACAGAACTTTAAAGTGCTTGCTCTGCCATTGTGAGAATTAGGGCCAGTTATGTCATTTCTCAAACCTGGTTTTCCCCATCTGTAAAATGTACAAGAATGAATGCTTAAAACACAGGTGGCAAACACAAGGCCTGTGGGCCGAATCTGGCCCTTCACCTTGTTCTTTCCAGCCCACCACCTTGTTTCTACCTGGCGGCAGCACCGAGCTCCTTGCCTCTAGTCAAGGAGTAGTTACATTTATACAGTCCTGAAATGACATTCGGCCCTTTGAAGGCAACTGTGAGGCTGATGTGGCCCCCAGTGAAAATGAGTTTGACACTCCTGGCTTAAAAGGGGTGTTGTAAGGTTCAAGTGAAATACATATGTGGGGACCATTCCCTTCCTGGCAGTGTAAAAGATCTCAAATCAACAACCAATCTCTCTACTATAAGATCCAAGAAAGAGAAGGGCAAACTAACCCAAAACTTGTGTGAGAGAGACTGTGAGAGGCAATCGATTGATGTCTCTCTCCCACTCTCTCTCCCTCTCTCCAAAAATAAAGAAATAAAATCTAAAAAGAAAACAATCCCATTTACTATTGCAACAACAAAACAATAACTTTAACCTAGGAGGTAAAAGACCTGACCTGTACTTGGAGAATTATAAGAAGCTGAAGAAAGAAATTGAGGAAGATACAAATAAGTGAAAGCATATACCACATTCATGGATAGGAAAAATTAACATAATTAAAATGTCCATACTACCCAAAGCAATCTATAGATTTAATGCATTTCCTATTAAAATACCAATGGCATATCTCACAGATATAGAACAAATATTCCAAAAATTTATATGGAACCACAAAAGATCCCGGATAGCCACATTGTACAAGCAATAAGAGAACAAACACTCATAATTTGGAGGAAAGCACACATTTTAACCTTTTCCTTTTATACTCCTCCTTAACAGATCCCACCAATGCGCCCACGCCAACCCAGCATCCGTCCACCTGTTACAGGATCTGAAACAATCTCTAAGGACTTTGAAAAAATCTCTGTTGGTGATCAACCACCTAAGGCCCCACGAAAGGCTTTATCACAGAAGATCTTGTCTTTGAAGGTGAGTGTCTGTCCCATCCTAAGTGGCAAGTTGCTGGGGACAGGGGTGTGGGGGGTAGGTGGAGCACAAGGAAGAGGCATAATTTCTTCTTGAATTTTCTTTTTCCCTGCTGTAGCTTAATACTAGGGAGATATTTGGGGAAGGAGATGCCATTCTTGGCTTTTGATTGCATGTTGGTTTACATTTTCTGTCGAATTCTAAAACCCAAATAATGTCTTCATTTTGTAAGCAATGGAAGGCAGTATCTGAACAAAAAATAGTTTCCAGATGTTTTCAGTTATTTCAGGAAGAAAACAATGGAGATTTTTATGGAAGTAAAGCGTCTATAGTTGTAAATGCCAAAATCTCATAGGGCATGAAGAATTGTTTGAGAGACATATATCTACATGAGGGCTGGCTTTAGCTCAGCAGGTACTTCGATTCAAGCATTACTGCAAGAGACATATATCTACCTGAAGAAATCATTTGACACATGAGAGGACATGCATGTGTATTCATACATTTATGTTTGTCAACCAAAAATATGCATCAACAATTGGAATATGAATAGATTGTGCCCATATCAACATTCTGAGTCTCAAACTAATGTGTGGTTAGTTTAATTGGTTGTTATTGAACTTGAGAGGGCTTTTAGAGTGAAGTAGAATTTTGAACGATTAACATTAGAAACCAAAAAGTAAACAGAAATGTAATTTATAATGAAAGTAATTGGTCAGTCAGCAAAAAACCTGTGCTTGAATGTTAAAAAATTCTATGGAGGGGAAACAGCCTTCAGTTAGATATGTCAACCTCCTCCCACCCAAAAAAGCAAAAAAAAAAAAAAAAAAAAACAATTAGGTTAGGACCAAAGGTAAAACACAGGCTGGTGGTAGGGGAGATGGATGCTCACTGATTTGTGGATTTAGTCTATGACTGTAAGTGTTTTCTGCAGAATACCACTAAAACAGATGAATTGGGACAGACAGTGTGAATTGGTGGAAGGATTGAATTAGGTAACATTTTTATTGTGGTAAAAAATTCGTGTAACGTGTACTTTTGCATGTTAAAGTGTATGATTCAGTGGCTTTAAGTACATTCACAATATTGGCAACCATCCTCACTATCTAGTTGCAAAAAAATTTTTCCCCTCCAAATGGAAGCTACAAACCTATTAAGCAGTCACTCATCATTCCTTCCTCCTCTCTGGATTTATCTATTCTGCATACTTCATATAAATGTCATCATACAGCCCTGGCTGGTGTAGCTCAATGGATTGAGCGCGGGCTGGGAACCAAAGGGTCCCGGTTCGATTCCCCGTCAGGGCACATGCCTGGGTTGCAGGCCAGGTCCCTGTGAGGGCCATGTGAGAGGCAACCATACATCGCTGTTTCTCTCCCTCTCTGTCTCCCTCCCTTCCCCTCTCTCTAAAAATAAATAAAAATAAAAATCTTTAAATGTCATCAAACAGTATGTGGCCTTTTGTGTCTGGCTTGTTTAACTTAACATAATGTTTCTTTTAATCCTTACCCAAGGATAGACATATTTATTGATTTAGAGAGAGAGAGAGAGATGTGACAGAAACATTGCACACCTTCTGTATGCACCCCAACCAGAGACCTGGGGATTGGGCCTGCAACCTAAGGGCGTGCCCTGTCTAAGAATCAAACCCACAACCTTTTGGTGTATAGGATGGTGCTCCAACCATCTGAGCCACCCAGCCAAGGCTAGCATCATGTTTTAAAGCTTCATCCATGTTATAACACATTTTAGTACTTCAGTCCTTTTTATAGCTGAATAATAATTCATTGTATGGATGTACCATGTCTTGTTTAGTTCTATACCTATTGATGAACACTTAGTTCTTATCTATATGTTGGTTATTATAATTAGTGCTGATATGAATATTCATGTATAAGTGTTTGTTTGAACACCTATTTTCAATTCTTTTGGATATATACCTCGGAGTGGAATTGCTGGATCATATGGTAATTCTGTGTTTAACTTTTTGAGGAGCCATTAAACTGTTTTCCCTAGCAGCTCTATCCCTTATATTCCCTCCAGCTATGTATGAGGGTTCCAATATCTCCAAGTGCTGGCCAACACTTGTTATTTTTTTATTTAAAAAAATAGTCATTCTAGTGGGTGTGAAGTGATATCTCATTGTGGTTTTGATTTGCATTTTCCTACTGACTAGTAATGTTAAGTGTCTTTTCATGTGTTTATTTGACCATTTGCATATCTTCTTTAGGGAAATGTCTATTCAAGTTCTTTGCTCACTTTTAAATTGGGTGTTTTTTTTTCTTTTTTGCTGTTGTTGAGTTGTAAGAGTTCTTTATATATTCTGGATACCAGCCCCTTACCATATGTATGATGTGTGAATATTTCTTCCTACTCCATGAGTTGTTTTTTAACTCTATCAAGAGAACATATTGGTCAAAATTGTAAACATTTTTAATAGTTTTTTATTGTTTGAATACAGTTGCCTCCATTTTCCTACCACCACTTTCCCCTGCCCAACCCACCCCCACCTCCCACCCTCAGTCCTCCCCTCCTTTGGCTTTGTCCATGGGTCCTTTATACATGTTCCTTGATGACCCTTCTCCTCCTTTTCCCTGTTATTTCCCTTCCTCTTCCCCTCTGGTTACTGTCAGTTTGTTCTTAATTTCAACGTCTGTGGTTATATTTTGCTTACTGGTTTGTTTTGTTGATTAGCTTCCACTTGCAGGTGAGATCATATGGTATTTTGATGAAGTTCAATTTATTGATTTTTTTCTTTTGGCACTTAAGCTTTTGGTGTCATATAGTTTACAGTGTACAAATCTTACACCTCTTTGGTTACATTTATTTCTAAGCATTTTATTATTCTTTTTAAAATTTTATTTATTTTTTAGAGAGAGGAAGGGAGGGATAAAGAGAGGGAGAGAAACATCAATCTGTGAGAGAAACATGGATTGGTTGCCTCTCACACACCCCCAACCAGGGCCCTGGCCTGCAACCCAGGTATGGGCCCTGACCAGGAATTGATCTGGCAGGCAGGGCAGCATTTTATTCTTTTTGATGCTATTATAAAAGGAAGTGTTTTCTTAACCATGTTTTTGGATTATTCATTTCCCATGTATAAAAATACAACTGCTTTTTGTATGTTCATGTTGTGTCTTTTAACTTTGTTTAATTGACTTACTAGCTCTAATAAGTTTATGGAGGTTCTTTAGACTTTTCTTTTTTATTTAATCTTTTAATTTCTTTTATTCATATTATGTCTTTTTTATTGACTTCGTTATACAGATTCACTTTGTATTTTCTCCTATTTTGTTTTCATAAGTATGCAAAATCTATCTGAGAATTTTTTCCCTAGACACTGTAATTTTCAATTTTTAGAATTTCTATTGGTTCTTTTTTTTATAGTTTCCATTTCTCTTTTAAATCCCCCATCTGATTATTCATTACGACTATATATGTATATATAGAATTTTCTGTATATAAGATAATGTCATTTGTAAATAGAGATAGTTTTACTTCTTCCTTCCCAATTTATATGCATTTTGTTTCTTTTCTTGACTAATTGCTCTATGAGAATCTCTCACACAGTAGAATGTTGAATAAAAGTGGCAAAAGCAGACATCATTGTCCTGTTCCTGATCTTAGGGGGAAAACTTTCCATTTTTCACCATTATGTATGTTAGCTGTGGGGTTTTCATATGTGTATTCTATCCTTGGTTTGCTAGGTGTTTTTAGCATGAAAGGTTTTGGAATTTAATCAAGTGCTTTTTTCTACTTCATTTGGGATGCTATTAATTGTTTTCCTTCATTCTATTAATAAGGTATATTACATTGAGTGATTTCATATGTTGAATCTCCTTGAAATCCTGAGATAAATCCCAAATACTCATGTTGTTTAATTGCCTTAATATGCTGTTGGATTTGGTTTGCTAGTATTTTTTTTGCATGTGTATTCATGAGGGATTTAGGTCTATAGTGTTCTTGTGATGCCTTTACTGTGCTTTGGAATCATGGTAATGCTGGCCTCATAGAATCTGGAAGTATTCCCTTTTCCATTTTTTTTTTTTTGAAAAATTTGTGAAGGATTGGTGTTAATTCTTCTTTAGAATCTTGGTAGAGTTTACCAGTGAATCCATCTGGTTCTGGTCTTTCCTTTGTTGGGAGGTTTTGATTACTGATTCCACATCTTGTTAGAGGTCTATTCAGATTTTCTGTGTCTTCTTGAGTCAATTTTGGTAGTTTATGTGTGTTTAGGAATTTATTCATTTCATCTAGGTTATATGGTTTGTTAATATATTGTAATTATTCATAGTTATGTTTTATAATTCTTTTTATTTCTCTAAGGTCAGTAGTAGTTATGCCCTTTCACTTCTGATTTTAGTAAGTTGTGTCTTTTCTCTTTTTTCTTAGTCAATCAAGCTGAAGATTTGCCAATTTTGTTTTACTTTTCAAAGAACCAACTTTAATTTCATTTATTTTCTATTCCCTGTTTCATTATTTCTGTTTTAATATTAATGATCTCCTTCCTTTTGCTAGCTTTGGGCTTAGTTTGCTCTTCTCTTTCTAGTTCCTTAAAGTGAGAGTTAGGTTATTGATTTGAGATCTTTCCTCTTTTTTTAACATAGACATGCATAGCTATAAATTTCTGAGGATTGCTTTTGCTGTGTGACATAAGGTTTGTTATGTTATGTTGTAGTTTTCATTCATGTTAAAGTATTTTTTAACTTTTGATTTCTTCTTTAACTTATTGGTTGCTTAATGGTATGTTGTTTAATTTCCATCTACTTGTAAATTTTTGAGTTTTCCTTCAGTCATTGATTTTTAGTTTCATTACAGTGTTGTCAGAGAAGATACTTTGTATAATTTCAATCTTTTAAATTTTATTAAGAGTTATTTTGTGGCTTAATATATGGTCTATCTGGTAGAATGTTCCATGTGTACTTCAGAAGAATATGTATTATGTTCTTGTTGGATGGAATGCTCTGTATATATATATTTTAGGACCCTTTTTATTGTTTAAAGCCTATTTCCTTTTGATCTTCTGTCTAGTTGTTTATTCCTTATTTTTAAAAAGACTTTATTTATTTATTTTTAGAGAGAGGGGAAGGGAAGGATAAAGAGAGGGAGAAAAACATCAGTGTGTGGTTGCCTCTCTCGCTCCCCCTACTGGGGACCCAGTCCCTCAACCCAGGCATGTGCCCTGACTGGGAATTGAACTGGTGACATTTTGCAGGCCTATTCTCAATCCACTGAGCTATAAGAGCCAGGGCTATTCCTTATTTAAAAAACATTTTTATTTATTGATTTTTTTATAGAGAGAAACATTGATTTGTTGTTCCACTTATTGATGCATTCATTAGTTGATTCTTGCATGTACCATGACCAAGGATCAAACCCACAACCTTGGCATATTGGGATGATGCTCTAACCAACTGAGCTACCCCACCAGGGTCTGTTTATTCATTATTGAAAGTGGGATACTGAAGTCTCTAACTATTATTGTAGAACTATCTATTTCTCCCTTCAGCTCTATCAACTTTTTATTTTTATGATGCATTGACCCTTTTTATTAATGTATAATGTCCATCTTTGTCTCCTATTACAATTTTGAATTAAATTCTATTTTGTTTGATATTAGTATTGCCACCTCAACTCTCTTTTGGTTATTATTTGCTTAGAATGTCTTTTATCTTCCTTTCACTTTCAAACTATTTATGTCTGTATCTAAAGTGAATCTCTTATAGACAGCATATAAATAGATCATGTTTTAAAAATCCATCTTGTCAATTTCTGCCTTTTGGTTGGAGAGTTTAATTCATTTACATTCATAGTAATTACTAATAAGAAAAGACTTGTCTGCCATTTTGTTTTTTCTCTATATATTTTATATCTTTTTTGTTCTTTTATTCCTTCATTACTAACTTCTTTTGAATTTAATTGATTTCCTTTTGGCATATGATTTTCATTCCCTTCTCTATATATTTTAAAATTATATTCTTAGTGGTTACCTTGGAAATTGCAATTAAGAAAACTACATAACATTTTAAGACATATAGTCTTCTATTAATTTGAATAAACTAAATATGTATTTTATAAGTTAATGAATGGAGTTAAATTATTTATAGTCAACATTTCCAAGCATCGGTTTAAACATTTTTCCTGCTTCAATGTAATAAACTCTCTATTAGAAAATTCAAGAACTGAGTTAGGTTTCTATAGGTTAAATGTTGGGTTGGCTGGCAAAGTGTCTAGTCTTTGGTGGTACAGTCAAACTACACTCAGGCATGAGTTTTTTAGCTATTCTCACCATACTTCCTGGTTTATTAGTTTAATATGGTGAGCACAAGGGTGGCGGGGGTAGGTGGCAGCTACAGCAGCAATAACAGCAGCAGTAGCATCCCCAGAAGTAGCTGTAATAGCTGTGGTCACCAGCCTAACCAGATGAGCTGGCCTGGGTGCTTCTCTGATCTCCTCATAAATTATGATCCCCAACTCTTGTATCCCCCAAAGCCTTCCCACAAACCCAGCTCTCACTGCCTTCTCAATGAGCATCAACTAGTGAACAAAGGTGTAAACAAAATCATTCAAGTAGAAAGTCAGACTAAAAGGTGATTAAATTTCTACTCTCTCAGAGGAATCTTTCCAGGTTTGCTGTCATACTCTTTCTTCTGAGCTGCTGTCTCCTATTTGTGATGGTGGGAAACACATCTTATCTTTCAGGGACTCAGTAGCCTTTTTATCCTAAGCTAACTTTCTACCCCAAGTGCCTTGGGGAAGAATAGGAAGGATTGCTTAAGCCTTTGCTGTCAGCCTATTTCTTCCACATGCCCATGGGTATGTTTTGACCCTTTCAGTTCTAGTTAGCAAAGCTTGTTGTTTCCTCCCTGAGTCATCTTCCCCTTTGGGTACAGGTGAGATGGGCAATGAGGATGAACAAGTATTTCTTTTTAAATGTATTTTTAAAATTATATTTTATTGTTTATGCTACTATAGTTGTTCCAGTTTTTCCCTCTTTGTCCCCCTCCACTCACCCCCCACACCCTCAGGCAATCCCCACACTATTGTACATGTCTATGGGCCATGCCTATATGTTCTTTGGCTACTCTATTCTCTATACTGTATTTTACATCCACATGACTATTCTGTAACTACTGATTTATACTTCTTAATCCCTTCACCGTTTTTGCCCACCCCCCTGACCCCCTCCCATCTGGCAACCATCAAAATATTTTCCGTATCTATGATTTTGCTTCTGTACTACTTATTTGTTTATTTTGTTTTTTTTAGAAATTGTTGATAGATATGTATTTATTGACATTTTATTGTTCATATTTTTTAATATTTTATTTATTTTTAGAGAGCAAGGGAGAGAGAAAGAGAGGGAGAGAAACATCAATGTGTGGTTGCCTCTCATGTGGCCCCCACTGGGGACCTGGCCAACAACCCAGGCATTTGCCCTGACTGGGAATCAAACCTGCGACCCTTTGGTTCGCAGCCCACGCTCAATCCACATAGCTATACCAGTCAGGGCTATTGTTCATATTTTTGATCTTCATAAAGAAGACTCTTTAACATTTCATATAATACTGGTTTGGTAGTGATGAACTCCTTTAGCTTTTTCTTGTCTGGGAAGATCTTTATCTGCACTTTTATTCTAAATTATATTTTTGTTGAGTAGAGTAACCTAGGTTGTAGTTCCCTGCTTTTCATCACGTTGAATATTTCTTGCCAGTTTCTTCTAGCCTGCAAAGTTGTTTTGGAGAAATCAGCAGATAGCCTTACGGGGACTCCCTTGTAGATAACTAACTACTTTTTTCTTGTTGCTTTGAAGATTCTCTCTTTGTCTTTAGCTTTTGGTATTTTAACTATGATGTGTCTTGGTGTGGTCCTCTTCACATCCATCTTGTTTGGGATTCTCTGTGCTTCCTGGACTTGTATGTTTATTTCCTTAACCAAATTAAGGAAGTTTTCTTTCATTATTTTTTCAAATAGGTCTTCAATGTCTTAGTCTCTCTTCTCCTTTTGGCACCCCCATGACGCAAATGTTAGACATCTTGAAGTTGTCCCAGAGGCCCCTTTCACTATCCTCATGTTTCTGGATTCTTTGTTCTTCTTGCTGTTCTGATTGGTTGTTTTTTGCTTTTTTTTTAAGATTTTATTTATTTATTTATTAAGATTTTATTTATTTATTTATTTATTTATTTTTTAGAGAGAGGGGAAGGGAAGGAGACAGAAAGGGAGAGAAACAGCAATGTATGGTTGCCTCACTCACATGGCCCTCACTGGGGACCCGGCCTGCAACCTAGGCCCGTGCCCTGACTGGGAATTGAACCAGCGACCTCTCGGTTCCCAGCCCACATTCAATCCACTGAGATACACCAGCCAGGGCTGTTTTTTGCTTTCTTATATTCCAAGTTGCTAATTTGACTCTTGGCTTCACCCACTCTGCTCATTCCCTATACATTGTTTTTTATTTCAATTAGCGTATCCTTTGTTTCTGACTTTTTTTTTATGCTGTTGAGGTCCTCACTAAGTTCCTTGAGCATCCTTACAACCATTGTTTTGAGCTCTGCATCTGATAAATTGCTTATCTCCATTTTGTTTAGTTCTTTTTCTGGAGTTCTGTTATTCATTTGGGCCATGTTTCCTGTCTCCTCATTTTGGAAGCCTCCCTGTGTTTCTTTCTATCTATTAGGTAGAGCTGGTACATCTCCTGGACTTGGTAGAGTGGCCTAATGTAGTAGGTGTCCTGTATAGACTAGTGGCAGAGCCTCACTCACCTATTATCCAAACTGAATACTCAAGGTCCACCCACTGTGTGGGCTGTGTATACCAGTTATGCCTTGATTGTTGTTGGCATGTCCAAGGTCAGCCACTGACTGTGTTCTGTTCAGGGTCACACAACATAAGCTAAAAAGTGATCTGCAGGTTGCCGCTACTTGTGCTGGACTTGGAGGTGCCCAGGTGAGTCCAAGCTGTGAACCAAGGCCAGTTGCTGCTAGTGCCGGGCCTGGAGCAACTTAGCAAGATATACAGGGCTCACTGAAGCTAGATCCTGCTTGTTTGAGAGATGCTGCTTGTTTGTTTTATATATTTTGTAACTTCCCTTATGCTTACTAGTAAATTTTGAAAAAACTATTCAAATATAAACTCTCTGGATCTCTGGACTGTGTTTGTCAAAGTATGGTCTGAGAACCTCCCAGCATCAGAATCACCTGAAGTGGGTGTTGAAAAAGTACATTTAAGGACATATCAAGACCCGTTGAATAAGACTGTCAGAGGAGGGGCCTTGCTATAGGTGTCACAGGCTCTCTGAATGAGTCTCCTGGGGACTAGTATTGCGAACCACTGTCTTGTCCTCTGGCATGAAAAGAAAGTGTCCCATTTCCAAACAGAAGCACAGAAAACTCCTGAATTGTCGTGGGGATTTCGTCCCTGCCGAAACCCGTGGGTGACCACAACTCGATGCATGAAAGAATCTCATACTGAGACACGCGGGGAAAGGAGAGTCCGGGCCCATGGGACCAATTCCTCCATCTTAGGAAAAGGCCTCGTGGGTCCCTTAGCCGGGGTTTTTATTAGAGGCTTTAGGACATATTTACATTGGATTGATTATTCATGGATTAAGCAGAACAGGGGTAGGATTACTCATTAGCAGGGCATTAGGATGTAAATTCAGGTCCGGTGGCAGACAGGACCAGGATAATATAATATGCAGGGCTCAGCAAGCCAGAATTTTTTAAGATACATCTTTGCCAAATTCCTATTAGAGAATTCCTATTCTGCAGGCATGATCCATACTTGTTCACACGGGAATCACATGGAGCTGCGCTCAAAACGCGTAAATTTTCAGGACTGTGTGTTTACATGCATGTGGAAAACACTGCTACACTGAATAATCCAATCAGTTACTTTAAAACAGAAACCATCAATATCTGGATTCCCCCTGGGAAGTGGGGCTCTTTTGAAGGCTCTACCTTTTCTTCCCTCAGCTGTATTGGTTCAGAGAAACCTAGGAAAGTTGCCACAGGAGCCAACCACAAGATTTTATGAGGTATCAGAGAAAAGCAAATTGAGCCCCTTCCTGGTAGGTTTTTGAAAAAAAATAGAGGGAAGGAAATGGGATTCCTTTCTCTACTTTCCCTTCCCCACCCCTCCTGCAACCCATTCCTCCTTCCTTGTATGCTGAGTGCCAGTATACCCTCTCTCCATCCAATGTCAGATGTTTTCATTCCTTCTCCTGTGTCTCAGAGGGAGGTTAGCACAGACAGCTTCTGGTTAATAGCAGGAGTTAAATGAGCTCCTTTCACCTTAACATCTGTACGATGTGCCAGGCCTAGTGCCTACTAACATAGAATCTTTCTGGGGAAGGAATTAGGGTTATGCCAGAAGAAGGGATCCTCATCATTGGTTGATAGGGTTGCTGGACACTCTTTTGTTGTTAGTTGGGGTAAGGTGGCTCTTTGGAAAAAATAAAACACATCTTAGTATTTTCATCAAGCATTTGTCTGAAAGAACCATCACCCTGGGGAAAAACTCACTCTGAAACCATGTAGGAGGTTTGACATTGGGATACCTGGGAACTGGGTTCTGTGTGAGCCATTCAGCCAAAGGCTCAAAAGGCAGGTAGACCTTGGAACATCTCCAGAAGGAGCAGTATAGCTCTATAGGAACTACAGGAACACCCTGAAGCATGAAAATATCTCAGAATAGTAAAACAAGACATAATATTCTGTACACTGAGTATTAAATTCATATTTCCACAAGGTAACCTAAGCTAAATATATAGTATTGAGAAGAGGTTTTAGATAAATTGATGGATAACAGTTGCAGAAAGAAATTAGGAAAGGTTTGGGACCACTCCTAATTTTGTTCAATTGACTCCACAAAAAATAACTTGTACCATTTCTTTCCCTTTTCCTAGAATCCAAAACAGAGTGTTGAGGTGGCTGAATCATCAGCCTGATATCACTAGCACTGTGTTAAGTTCCCAGGCATTGGACTCATAGGCTATAAAAGAACCATATTTGGAACCAAGATAGTAGCAAAGGTTATCACTGGATCAACATACAATTTTGGTGGGGAAATGTGAAGGAATGGGAAAGCTGAAAATACCAAAGGGGTCCCTGGTTCTGCATAGAGCTAGTTTGGAAAGAAGTAATGAGTAAACACAAATGGAAATTCTGTCCACCTGCTAAACGACATCATTTGCCACTGGTGTCCAGGAGAGAGATGGCTTATCACCTAGCCTTCAAAGGGGCTTATCCTAACACAAGTATCTGGAGATTCTTAGGAATGAGAAGTTCTCTAGGGGGTCTCTTTGAGGTGTGAAAAGTGCTGTTAGGAATCCCAGAGGAGACTGTTTTGAAGCCCCCACAGAGGAACCCAGCTAGGAGCTCCTAGAGGGAACCCAGCCATAATGAGGACAAGGTGACATTCTCCATCCCTACATCATTGGGTGTGGGAGCATTCAGTTCCTCAGGGTTCTCCCATCAGCCTCATACATATGAACAGTAATATAAGTAAAGGCAGTGTGTTGTCTATGTAAACTCAGTTTACAGACAAAACCTTTTCCAACCTGATTTTCTTCCCTCTACCAAGCCCTCTTATGGAGAAATCCCAGAACCCTGATGGGTTTTGAGACACAGATGGTTCTAACCCCAATCAGCCTCTCCTGTTAATAAAACAAGGGTACAGGACAAGAGAGCATGCAAACCCTCTGACCTTGTAGACTCTATTAAATGGTTGGGCTCCTATCTTGAGGGCAAAGGGGAGCCCCTGAGGGCTTCCTAAGCAGGGGAGCAACATGAATTTCTTGTTTGCTGTTTTTCACCTGCTAGGGATCAAGCAGAAAGTGTGCACCTTGCCACCAATGAGCCTATTGACATAAAGTGTCAAATTGCTATAGTAAAAAGGGACAATGGTTCATGAAGGATTTCTACTTTAGGGATTCTTCAGCCAGAGGAGTGCCCAATTTTGGAGACCAGTGATAGCATACGGAGTTGACTTGTTTCTTTTCTTCCACTTTCTCCAGAGCTCCTTTGAGCCCTCATCTGGACCCATTCGTTCTCAGTCCTTGACCACATTTGCTGCTCCCACCTCTCCCAGCAGCACCCAGCTGCCCATTGGTTTCAGCACCCCAACCACCACCCAGGACTGTTTGGATTCTTCAGCTTCTGAACACAAGATGGCTTTAAAACCCCGAAAACAAAAGAAGAAGAAGAACCCTCAAGCAACTGTGAGTTCTTCAAGAGGCTTGGGAATAAACTCATTTATAATAAAGGATGAGTTCCAAGCTTTTCAAAGTGCACCTAGGGAAGTGGTATGGTTTGGGGGATCCTAAGTAGGGATGGCAATGTCAAGAGTATTGTGCCAGGCTTGAAACCCCCAGAGAGGTGAGCAAACATGCATCTAGTGATTGGGATGCCTTGTACATGGGGAACTTATGTAAAATGAACTGAAGAAAGTAGAAATAACCTAAATTCCCAGAAACTGTTTATTGTCTTAATATCAGGGAATTCACTCAACCCTCTTTGTAGGGAAAATTCAACCATAGCCCAAATCAGTATTCCTTTAATTACTAATCAGATAGGACCCATATATTACAAATTGCAGCACTGTTCCACTCATTTGGGAAAACTCCAAGCATTCAAAACTCAGCTATTTACACCTCCAAAGATCTCTCAGTGTCACGCTGACATCACAAGTTCCTGTCACATAACTTTCTAGAGGCAGAGCTACGCTTAGCAAGCCAATTCTGTTAAAAACATGGCCACAGATCAGACTCGGAGATCTGACAGCAAAGAGAAGTGATAGTTGATAGCAGAGACAGGGCATTTAGTATAGGGATCAAGAACCTTGCCCACCTTTACAAGTCCCTCAAGGCTACACTGTATCATAGTTTATTGTAATAGCTCATGTTCATTATTTGCCCGAGTCACCAAGAAAAGTTCAACTATGTTCCCTGATCTGTTTAGAAAGGTAGGAAAGTAATGCCTTTGGAAAAGATTTTTACGAAAAGCTAAGGATTAAAAGATGTTGATGTTTATAAGGATGTGTCACTTAGCTGGAATAGTGATTCATTTTGGTCAAACACCTAATTTCTCAGTGACTATGAGCTATAATAAAAGAGCTGTAAATCAGAGATGATAGAAAGTAAATGATTTCATGGTTATAGTATTTTACAAGGAAGGAAATTAAAGCACAAGTAGTTGGCCAAGGTCAAACACTCTTGTAGTTGTAGAGCAAGGGCCAGAACCCATTCTTCTAACTTATAAGCCAATACTCTTTCACCACACTATGTTGCTCCTTGCTTACAAATCTCAATTTAGCTTTAGGAAAAAACAAAAAAAACAAAAAACAAATACAAGTTGAAAGAACAATAGGCTGGACTGTAGGTCCAGGGGGCCCTCTGGTGGCCCTGAGAGAATTTCCTTGATTCTGAGTCAAGCAGAGGGTGACCAATTACTATGCACTAAACCCTACTTATGCATTATCACCTGGACACTTCACCACAACCTGGGAGAAGGGGAATATTGGCTAAGAGAAGCTTAGTGTGACCCTTTTGAGGTCCTTCTGCATAGCCTAATTGAGGAAAGGCACTCTCTAAGAAGGCTGGGACCTAGGGAACTTCTTCCTTATGACTCTACCTGACACTCAAATGAGTATAAAGGGGTCCAGGATCATATATGACACAGAAGCTGCTGTTAGTTTCTCCCTGCTGTAGAATTTCTTAGGTCTTCAAGCCCCCACAGGAGGTTTTCCTTTATCCCTAATTTATAGATGTAAGACTTGGCGATAGAGAATAATCTGCCCAGGGATCTACAGAGAGTAAATGATGGAGCAGAGATTTGAACCCAGGTCTACCTGACTTCATTTACTCAGAAGTAATTTTGGGCTGAGTCTGTTTGTAGTGGCACACTGAATGGGAGCATAAAAGAGTTGTATGTTTGCCTTTAGATGCAAGTCATAAAGGCTTACGTTAAGCAAATTCTGGACACTGTTCAATGCATTGCTACTCTGACATGTCTAAAGTTGCACTGTAATTATCTGAAAACCTTGTTTATTCTAAACCAATTTCAAACCCTTCAGTATAAAGACTGACCCCTTCATCTTTTCCTCTCTTCCTTTCCAACAAAACCATGATTCTCTTTCTTCTTTTAAGCTGGAAAGATATAATTCATGTTCTCACTAAATTCCCCAAAAAAAGTCAAGCAGGATTTGAATTTGGCTCCCAGGTCTGATGAAGCAAATTTCATAATTCCAATGTTGCCAAGAATATGATTGTTGTCAGGCCCAATACCCCACTTTTAGATTTATTTCCCTGCCATGTGTTTCAGTGTTTTAGAGAGTTTCCTTAAGAAAATCAGTCAGAGATTAGAAACTTCAACTGTAGGTGAAACACTTCCAATAGGTAAAATGATCACCAGGTGATAGATGCCATTGGAGATAATTTTCATTGTTAATGGTATTGTTGTGCTTCCAGCAGAAACATTTAGATATCATGGATGTTTTTCCTGACTTTTTTCCTTTGGCAACCATGAAGGGGTGGGTGAGCACTGTATTTCGATTCAAGCTCTTTCTTTTCCCTCTTTTAGGTGAAGCCAAAGCAGGAGGAGCTGAGCTTTCCACTGGTTTCTGAAGAGAAGAGTAAAACCAAACCAAAAGCAACTCATGAAAAGAAGCCAAAAAAAGACAATGCAGGTTGGCACATCTTCATCCTCACCCAGAAGCATGTATTACAAGATTAATTGCATAGTGCTATGTGACGGGAGCTATATAATGATAATTCCCCAGGCCTGCTGTCCTTGGTCCTCAGAGAGCTTTCAATTTAAGATGCATACTAATATGATCCAGGTTTCTCCATTTAAACTGCCTAATTAATACAATTGCCACTTTCGTGGGATTTAGATAAAGGGTCATAACTGAATCCCTATTTTGTCTAAATGAATTTCCAACCAGAGGTGTTTTGTATTTGTTTATATTTCTTTAATCCTCTCTACGTCTAATGTACATGCTGAGTTCCTTAGTGAGCCCAGATACCTGAGGGCAGTCAATGATTTCCACTTTGGCATTTCCCCTCAGCAACAGAACCAGACAATAATAACAGAATTGGCCTAAAACTAGTTTTCTAAAGTTGTTTTTCTCTTCTAGTAGAGAGAAAAGGTCATATATTAATAGTGAGATCAGGTCTCATATCCATTGGCAGAGAGGGCTGGGGCAACTGCAGACAAATGTCCTTGGCAGCCAACACCCATCAAATCCCCAATAGTAGTGAAAATCTGTGTGTGTGTGTGTGTGTGTGTGTGTGTGTGTGTGTGTGTGTGTATTGGCTCCAGCTGATGGAAACCTGATTTCAAGCAATACTTGATAAAACAAAATTCCAGTTCCACAAATTAAGTCAAGCAGTTATTTCATATTTTTTTCTACAAAGAATTTCACATGTGTGTTCAAAGACAGGATATTCCTAAACAAAATTTTCCATGAAAACTAACAAAACTGTTCTGTAAGAGAGAGGGAGAGAGAGAGGAAGAGAATGAAAAGGAGATGAGTAATCCCTTAATCCCTTTTACTTTCTTTTTCATCTTTTCTCATATTTTATTTTTAATACTTGTCCCTGTTATGCAGAGGATAGAACTGATTCATTGTCTATGGGGCAGATACTGATTGGTTTTCATATAGTGGGAATGGTTTGAGTGCATCCAGCTTTGCTCAGTGTTGCATGTTGGATATGAAACCACTAGGTGCAGTGAATGATGAGGGAGGGAAGGCAGCGGGAGCCCTCCTACCCTAGGCATCAAGCTGAGTTAATTGGTAAAAGTATAAAGACAAGAGGAACAATCTAGTTAACTGTTGTCTTGCGCTTGACCTGAAGCTTATGGACCAATACAATTAAGGCTTTCCAAGAGTTTATTTGTATGCATATTATATCAGCTTATTTTAATACAGGAGGGTAGAAATCAGAATAAAAGGGACCATAATTTTATTCCCAGATAACTCTTGTTGATACCTTTCCACAAAAGTAAACCAATACCTGCACATGGTGTGAAAATTAAATAGAATTAAGTAGAAAATATAAATACTAATTAGAAATTAAAATTTCCCCTTGTTCTGCCCCACTCAGTTTCCTGAAAGATAATCATTGCTGCAAGTACAAAAAATTGTCTTTTGATGTGTCTCACCCTAATGGTGCATTATATATTGATATAATGGTAATAAGTCAACCTTGGAATCAGTTTATAAAACTCAGATTTCACTTTGATTTTAAAATTTTCAACTGCAGAAGGCTAATAGTGAGCAAGTTGCATTTGGTCACTCTGAATAGCTACTTCTTCATACTAGGGAATGCAATAGCAAATGGGTACCCATTAGGCCAAGGCAAACTGTTCTTATTTTAAGAAGTCAAAAGCACACATATTTTTCCTTTCCTTATTTCTGTTTGGTATAGGTCCCTTGACTGAAGAACAGAGCAGCAACACTGAGATTTCTGAAACAACAGATCAGGCTTCAAAGGCAGATGCTACTGGGAGTCAGCGCTACTCAGCATATGGAAGACAAAGTGTAAAAAAAGAATCAACTGCTTCAGGAAAGAGTGAGAGTAGACCCAGAGGAAGGAGCTCTAAAAAATCTAGTCGAGGGCTTGGCTTAGGTAATAGAGCTGGGTCCCCATCTGCTGATAAGATTGCCAGGGATAGCCATTTCCAGCGGTTGCCCTTGGAGAAGCAAGTCACGGAGCAGCCCATAGCTCTACAAGCGGAAGCCACTACTCCTCAGGAGTTGCTTTCAGATAAACACTACATGGAACAGAGAAAGGCTGGTTTAGATTTTGAAACCAGAAAGGCATCAGTAACACGTCGTATACGTAAACACAAAAAAGCATCCATGATTAGTGATCCATCACAATACTATGAAGATGGGGCTTTTGGAACCAAGTCAGAAGCCAGAGCTTCTATTTTACCAGTGGTGGAAAGCCCCTCTACAACTCAAGACGATTTCATGTCCTCAGTGGCAGGGGAGGCTCAGGTGTGTATGGGTCCTTCTCATATCCAGTCAGAAGAGAAAGATGCTTCCAGCTTTGATTCACAAAGTATCAAATTTAAAATGGAGTCAGCTCAAGATATCTCAAATACCTGCAAAGAGAACCCTCCTGGAAATGTCCTCCAGGCCTTTCCAGCAACCATTTTGGGTATGGCAAGTGATTTTCCAGAGAGAGGCATTTCTGTAGAGAGGCTGCCTCCCAGAAGCCTCTCCCAGTCCTTGGGGAAGCCAGAAGCTGAAGAAGTCTCCTCAGATGCAGATGGTACTTCAGAGAAGGAAAGTGGTTCTGAGCAGCAGCTGGCTCCTGGATACTTTTTGCAGTCCTCAGGGGAGCCTGAAGATGATGAAGAAGGCTTCGAAGAATCAAACAGTTTTGTTGGGAAATTGAGCCGTTCTCATGATCAGCTGGTTCCCAGTTGTGCGTCCTGGGCTTTGGGGGAGCCTGAAGACAAAGTGTCCACAGAATCAAACAGTTATTTAGAAAAATACACTACTGCTAAGAATTGGAGCAGCTCTGAGGAAGATCTGCCTCCCAGACACCCTTCCCGGTCCTTGGGGAAGCCAGACGTTGAAGTCTCAGATTCAGACAGTACTTCAGAGAAGGAAAGTGGTCCTGAGCAACAGCTGGCTCCTGGGTACTTTTTGCAGTCCTTGGGGGAACCTGAACATGAAAAACTCTTTTCAGATTCAGAGAGTGCTTCAGAGAAGGGCAGTGGTTCTAAACAGCAGCTGGTTCCCAGTTATGCTTTCCAGTCCTCGGGGCAGCCCGAATATGATGAAGAGGGCTTCGAAGAATCAAGCAGTTTCGTTGGAAAATTGAGCAGTTCTCATGAACGGCTGGCTCCTAGTTGTGTGTCCCAAGCTCTGAGGGAGCCTAAAGATGAAGTGTCCACAGAATCAAATAGTTATCTTGAAAAATACAATCCTGCTAGGGATTGGAGCAGCTCTGAGGAAGATCTGTCTCCCAGACACCCTTCCCTGGCCTCGGGGAAGCCCAAAGACCTAAAGAAAATTTCGAAGAAAGCAGCTGAGGAGTGGGGTGTTTCTGTGGAGCAGGATCCTCCCAAGCACCTCCCTCAGCCTTTTGTGAGGCCATTTGTTCAGCAACAACTCTCCACAGGTTCAATGGATGCTTCTTCAGAATGGGTGCCAATGCCATCCAGGCACATTTACCAGCCTTGGCTGAAGCCGAAACCCAAGCAACAAGCCTCTGCCAGTCCAGAGAGTACTGCTCTTGAGTGGGCCATTGCTTTGGAGCCACTGCCTCCCAGAGTGTCTTCAAGGCGCCGGTTGAGGCGTAAAGTTGAGCAACCAGTCTCTTCAGGTCCAGAAATTGCTACTATTGAAGGGATCACTTCTATGGAACTACCACCTCCAGGAAATCATTCTCAGCCCCTGGTGAAACCAATATCTGAGCAAGAAATCTCTGCAGGTCCAGAGAGCACAGTTGTTGAGGGGAGAATTTCTATGGAGCCCCTGCCTCCTAAACTGTTTGCCCACCCCTTGATGAACCCAAAAGTTGAACAAAACGTGTTCTTAGGTTCAGAGGGTGCTGAGAAGGCCATTTCAGTGGAGCCACCAATCTCAGAATATTGTCCCCAATGCCTGACAAATCCTGAAGCCCGGTATATCTTCTCAGAGAACACTACTGGTAATGAAGGCATGTTTGTGGAGATGCTGCCTCCAAAATGTCCTTGTCAGCCCTTGGTGAGGCTTAATATCCAGCCAGAGAATATTACCTGCGACTCAGGGAGTGCTTCCAGAGAATGGAGCAGTCCTATGGAGGCGATGCCTCCGAGACACACCTTCTACCCCTGCATGAACACCAGCTTTGAACAACCCTCTGCAGGTCCAAAGAGCACTGCTGTGGAGTGGGGCATTCCTATGGAGCCGGGGCTTCCCAGAATGCATTCTCAGCCCCTGATGAGACCAGTTGCCCAACAAAAAGTCTTCGCACATTCATCGAGTGCTCCTGCACAGTGGAGTGGTCTTGTGGAGCCAATACCTCCCACATATACTGGTCAGCCCTGGGTGAGCCCTAAATTTGAGCAACAAGCCCATGCAGGTCCAGAGAGCACTGTGGCTGGGAGGAGCACCTTGACACAGCCTCTGCAGCCCAGATTGCCTTCTGAGGCTCTGAGAAAACCAATCTCTACAGGTCCAGAGAGTGTTGCCAATGAGAGGGACACTTCTACAGAGCTGCCGCCTCCCAGACATTGGTCCATTGTTAGACATAAAGTTCAGAAAATGTCGCCAAGATTTGAGAAAGCCGCTGGTGAGAGGGTCATTTCTGGAAGAGCACAGCCGCCCAAATATCCCATCCATTTCTTACAGTTTAAAGCTCAGGAAATGTCCTCACATCTACAAACCACTGATATTGAAGGAGGCATGCCTAAGAAACCACTACTTTCCAGGTGTCCTTCCCAGTCGTTTGTGAAGTATATGGCACAGCATATCTTTTCAGAGAGCCCTGATAAGGAACAGCAGGTTTATGTGGATCCTCTGGCTTCAAATCAATCTTCCAAGTCTTTGCTGGGGCCTAAAGTTGATCAACAAGTTTTCTCAGGTTGGGAGAGTGCTGATATTGAGGGAGGCACTTCTTCGAAGCTGCTGCCTACAAAATGCCCTTTACAGTCCTTGGGGAGGCCTGAAGACCTGCAAGAAGTTTTCTCATATTCAGAGAGTGCTCCTGTGAAGTGGAGCTGTCCTCAAGAGCAGTGGCCTCCCAGATACCTTTCCCAGACAAGTGGAAAGTTTGAGCATAAGCAAGAAGTCTCCTCAGTTTCTCAGAGGTCTCTTGAAGAATGGAGGTCTTCGGAAGAGCAGCAGCCTTCAAGATGCCCTTTCCAAGCTGAGGGTGGGGCTGAATTCCAGCCACAGATTTTGTCAATAGGCTCAGTGAGTGTACCTATGGAGTGTAGTGGTGCTGGGCATCACCTGCCTCCCAGACAACCTTTTCAGGCTCTTGCAGACCCTGGATATCAGCAACAAGTTTATTCAAGTTCCATGAGTGCTGCTGCTAAGGCAGCCATTTTTGAGAGCAATCCTAGAAGCTTTTCCCTACCAAGAGGTCCAGCTTCTCCAAATGAAACTAGAAAACACAGCCAAGGCTCTGAAGATCTCATTAAGAACATCCCAACTTCTGCTACCAAAGCTGTGAAGTTCACTGTCACTCCTGCCTGGCCAACATCTATTTCTGGGGACAGTTATCCTAAGGAGGAAGTTCTTGAGAGTAGTGATCGAAATGATGGCTGTTCAAGTTTATCCACCAGTGAAGCTGGTGTTGAAAACCTTTTTGGAGTCCGACTGAGGAGGATCTCTTCCTCAAAGAAATATAAGAGTAAGGAGCAGGAGCATTTTACCAAGCTTCCTTCACCCTCCTCGGGCCCAATTTCAACTTCTGTAGGTAGAGAACCACAAATTAGAAGTGCTTCCAAGGGACTCCTCCACACTGAAGAGAACCTCACCACAATATCTGACTTTGCAGAGAAGCGCCAGAGCAAGCCCAAATCTGACAGCATGCCCAAGAAGCAACCTGCTTACAAGATCCCAGGTAAGACTTTGTCTTTAGGTACCAAATGGAGGGAAGAACTGGAAATCAAAGTCTTTAATAGGAAGAAGTGTGTTCTAGCCTTGCCTGCCGAGTTGTTCCTTTGATAAGACTGGCTTGTTGATTTAGGGTCAAAACAGTGCCCCATTCTATCTATATTAATGGATTTTCTAATGGACACATGACCATTTTCCCATTCTCTCCCCCATCGTACGCCTCACATTTAGATGGAATTTTATGCTTTTCTCAAAATACTTTTACATGTATCATTATGCTTCCCCCAACACCATGTAGATTTTTAAAGCCAACTTACTAATACAGCACTATGTGCAGACTCTCAGCTTGAAATCTTCATTTTCTTTGTTCTCCCATAGTTTCTTCACTCACCTGAAATGTTTAAGAATCCAGAGCTAGGTGATCTTTTGAACACTAATCTCTCCCAAACTCTTTGTACCTTCACACTCACTATCACATAGTCTTGTATATGCCTATAACCACACCCATGTACCCACACACTTGCATGAGGAATTATGAAGTTTCAAATACTGTATTTCCTTGGAGTTAGAGGAATGACATCAATAGCTTAAGACTCTGGCCTCCTAAGAATTTTTCCAGCTCACCTAACAACCATTGTCCTATCATAATTTGAGATAGGAAAAGGGACAGACAAGTGAGGGAAAGGGACCAGTAACAGGACAGTATGCAAACTTTGAAATATAACTTCTTATCTATCCAAGGAACTCCTGCCTTGCAAGGTTATGGGGAGGGCACAAAAGAACAAGACCCTTCTCTATACAATATCTATTTATTTTTATTTGATGATTCACACGGATCCCATTGGAACATTATTGTGGGTAGGCTCCAGCCAGGCTCAAGACTCTGCCTGCCTTGCTTTAGTTCTAACTCCTTGAATTCTTTTTTTCAGGAAAGGCTGGTCATCAATCAGATTATGCCACCTCAGAGCCAGCTTGGATAACCATGGCAAAGCAGAAGCAGAGGAAGTTCCAGACTGAGATTCCTATGGAAGAGCTGAAAGCCAATAGTAGAGCTGGACCAAAGACTGAGACTAAGGCGCCTAGATATGAGGTAGGACCTGGGGAAGCTCACAAAATGCGCCAAATAGTTGCTTGAGGCAATTAAGTTTGCATCGGGAACTTTGCCAGACATGTAGCTCCCCACTTCTTTAACTGCATTAATCAAGGCAGGGAGACTCTTTGGGGGAAGACTTGCTTTGTACTCAAACAAGTGTGCCTGCCCCACTTTGTGTTCTTAAATGGTGTACGAAAGTAATGACTATGAGAAGATTCTGCAAGTCAAATCCTGTCCTAAATATTCTAGAGCAGGATTCCATGAAATTTGTTGAGAAATAAGGAATAAGTCATAAAAAACACTTAAAGGTAACCACTGGGGTGAGAGTTGGATAACTATCCTTACATATATTTTATGCTTATAAATGTGTGTATATATAAACCCTTAGACCAGTTGTGGAGAGGTTAATTTGAAACGCTTAAACTGTACAATTTTGAAAAGATCTATAGTTATAGTATTTTCTTTTTTAAAAAAATTTTTGTAAAGATTTTATTTATTTTTTATTTTAAGATAGAGAGAGGAAGGAATGGAGAAAGAGAGGGAGAGAAACATCAATGTGTGGTTGCCTCTCACGTGGCCCTCACTGGGGACCTGGCCCGCAACCCAGGCATGTGCCCTGACTGGGAATCGAACTGGTGACCCTTTGGTTCACAGCCCACGCTCAATCCACTGAGCTACACCAGCCAGGGTTATAGTGTTTTCTAATGCAAAGAGTACAAGTCAGGTGTCAACAAGTTTTGCTAAGTAGAAATCCTATGGAACTCCAATTAATTGATAAGATTTCTTTGTAACTACCACATTCTGTTAGCTTGCTGTTAAGTGTTAGGTGAAAGGTTGTTCTCAAGTTAAATAATTCTCATGTTAACCTGTTTACACTATTTGTATAATTAGACAACCTTTTCTTCCAGATCTGAGAAGTGATAAACTTGAACCAGTTTAGGTTTTGTGAACCTAAATTCTGAACCAAGATCCTCTCAGTGCCATTTCTTTCCTTTTCTCTCTTTCTCTGTCTTTCCTTTTGATTAATGTTGAATTAATAAGACCTATGACAGGGTTTATACCTTGTGACCTTCTGAGTAAGTAATTTGCTGATTTCATGTTAAGACTTACAAGCTTCCTGTTTTCATTGTTGTATTAAAGGGAGCTGGCCGTGTACATCAAGACGAACTACGAAAGATTTTCACTTCCAATGTCAATGTACAGGAGAAGATTGCACAGATGACACTACCTAAGTCTACTGATGCAGGTAAAAACACACACCCCAATGCCCATCCCAAATAGCTCTGGCAAAATGCTGTGAGACTTTTGCAGTTTCAAGCTCAGACAAAATGTATTCCCCTGACTTCAAATCATCTTCATGATTCTCTCATGGCTCTTCCATTAGATACAGATATTAGCTTGTTTTAGGAAAATCCAATCATAATGACTACTACAAATCCAGTGTGTAACTTTCAGATGAGCTTCCAGTCTTTTACACCATTGAGGTAGGTACAATTGTGTAGGTACAAAATTGTGATCATTTAGTAATGGCTATGGCTAGTAATGGGACTTTAGTAATGTCCCTAAGGCTATTATTCAAGGGAAAGAACCAAGTTACTTTCCAGTTCATAGTGAGGCAGTGTTTTCTCACCTTCCATATTCCCAATAAAACTGTTAAGAATAACCCACTATAAAGACCCAATAGTATTGAATTGTTTATTTTAAAAACTTATTTATTTTTATTTAAAAATTTTTAGAATATATAATCTTGATTATATTTTTTCCATTACCATTTAGTCCCCTTATACCCTCCCCCCTCAGCAATCACCACATTGTTGTCCATGACCATCAGTCCTTTTTCCTTTTTGCTCACTCCCTCCACCCCTTAACCTACCCTCCCAACTAGCTGTCATCTGTTCTCCATCTATGAGTGTATCTCTGTTCTGCTTCTTTGTTCAGTTTGTTCATTAGATTCCACATATGAGTGAAATCATATGATATTTGTCCTTCTCTGACTGGCTTATTTCACTTAGCATAATGTTCTCCAGGTTCAACCACACTGTTGCAAAGGGTAAAATTTTCCTCTTTTTTATGGCCAAATAGAATTCCATTGTGTAAATGTCCCATAGTTGTTTTATCCACTCATCTACTGATAGACACTCAGGCTGATTCCATATCTTGGCAATTGTGAAAAATGTTGCGGTGAACATAGGGGTGCTTATGTTCTTTCTAATTAGTGTTTCAGGTTCTGGGATTGCTGGGTTATTTATTTATTTTTAGAGAGAGGGTAAAGGAGGGAGAAAGAGAGGGAGAGAAACATGATGTGCGAGAAAAATAGCGATTGGTTGCCTCTCTCATGCCCCTAGCTGGGCACCTGGCCCACAACCCAGGCATGTGCCCTGACTGGGAATCTAACTGGCAACTTTTTCTTCCACACACCAGTGCTCAGTCCACTGAGGCACACAAGCCAGGGATGAATTGTCTTTTAACTATTTAAAAGTCTTGTTTTAGCCCCTCTGTATTCTGAGTCAGGGGTATGAGAGGTGGGGTAATGTTGAAAGCTGAAAAAAACATTATGTTGGGATAGAATAGAATGTGATTTCATCAATGTTTATATGCCAAAGGGATTTATTTTTTCAGCAGGAGCAGGGGACAGGGAGGATGGATTTAAAATGAATCATCTTTGCCCTTTCCCTTAGTCCTGCTAATGAAGAAATTAGGCCATGAAATAGCAGCACTTGACCTGCTCATAGCTATTGATAGTCTCATGGGCACTATACTCCTGTCAAGTGGTTCTCAACTCACTGTGCATTAAAATCACCTGGTGAGCTTTCAAAAAATTACGGGTCGTCCTGGCTCCATTGCTAGAAATTCTAATTCAGTTAGTTTAGGAAATGGCATGGGACTTGGTATTTTAAAAAAGAGCTGTAGGTAATTCTAATGAGTAGCCAGGATTGAGAACCATTGGTTGAGTTTAAGCTACTAAGTCAATCAACCATAAGACAGGAGGAGGGAAGGAGTAGAATTGGAGAATAGGGAGGTAGTCTGCTTGGTCAGAGTAGTTGGTACAGTATTATTTAGCATAGACTTTTACTGGATGGAGCTATTTTGTCAGCATTCATGTCATACAACATCATGGATTACCAAAACAAAAGTAATATTACCTTATTTTAAATTTAAAATAATGAACAGATACCATAATGTGATTTCCCTCTGATCTCAATTCAAATGTCTCAAGCCGATACTAATCACGCAAAGATTGGCAGTTACAGCTGTAAGCATTTTCTGTCAGACCTTCTCTTGTCCAGGTCCTTGTGGCCATAGCTATATTGATTTTACCCCTTTGCCATACTACTCATGGCATCACCTGTGCACTGAGTTTTAGGAACCAGAATAAACATGAAAGAAGGAAAACTTTTATTGCATCCCATAAACATAGCTCAGTAGTACCTCTGGGGCTTCTTACTCTGTGTGTTATTTGCTGTTTTTCTGTAGGACTTGAAAGTCAGAAGATATTTCAAGTGCCTGCCATGAGAAAAGAAACCAGACATTCTTCACCTCACCCAGGCATGTTCCAAGAGCCATCTGAGCCAGTCTGGTTCTCAATGGCCAAGAAGAAAGCCAAAGCATGGAGCTATATAACAGAAGTCATGCAGTAAATAGCTCCTGGGTGGAGCATCAGCATTTCAAGTGATATTTGCTAAGAGCTGTACTAATGCCACATACTGATTTATTTACTATAACCATTTTTAATAAGCAAAAAGCCTTAAAATGGGAATTAAAGCTAATAATTATGCAAATGAAACAAATGCCATGAATGCCTAATAATCAGTATAGTCATTGCCAGCATCTGAAAACCCAGCTTTTCCTCTATAAAAACTATGTAAAATATTTGCAGTGCTGTAGAATTGGGAAATCTTTAACTTGGGGCAATGTGTTTTAGCAGGGCAAAAGCAAAAACATTTTGTAGGAGCCACTAAGAAAAGGGTCATTTGCCTTGATGAAATAAATTAATTCTAATAGAAATGTCCAGATGACTTTGCCTTAGGATTGGCTTTTAGTTTTATGAACCTAGTTAATGCTCCAGTTATTTTGGTTGCTGCTCCAACCTTTGCAAAGGCCCTTAGAAGAGGTGGTGGAAGTGAAAATTCTGGGTCTTCAAGAAAAAGTTTGCACAGCCAGTCCCGCAGTCAGTTCAGAGCCCTTTGAAACATCTTCTTTGAATACTTGGGAATCCCCCATGCCGGGAATTTATACAGAGCTCCCTCTTTACACCTTTCCCATGTCAGCCTGTCACAGGTCTTGCAGCAGTGAGTGCTTTTCTAAGAGGCAGACTATTTCTTGGGTTTATTATGCTCCTTTGGATGGTTAGTTCATCAGTCTTTGACTGCTTGCCCCAACACCACTGTGACCCTCTCCAGTTGCTCAGAAGTGGTCTGGATATCATACATATCCTGTTTTATAAGCATTGAAGACACCGTTGAAATTCAAAATTCTATAAATGCCAAAAGATGTACTTTCAGTCAAGAAGTCTTCCACGAATGAAGTCTGGGGCCACTGGAGAGCTGCCTTACCCCTGGCTCTAGAGTTAGGGTAGAGACCTCTGTGTAGCCCAGTTTTTTGTCCCTTTCCCTCAGGAAGCTGTTTCACAAGGTTTTAGCCCAAAGCAAAACTGCCATTGAACAATTCACTTTCTGGTAACTGGGAGCCTTAAGTGATTAAATCGGCCTCTCCCTGCCCACATTCCTGGAGGTATACACCTAAAAAGTCATTAAGTTCAACAGTCCTCACCTTCCCAGTGAACCACTCATCCCAAGTATTCCCCTCTGTTTCATCCCCCAAGCAAACCAAACACTAGGGTAGAGCTACCTTTGGATGCCTGGACAGCACCTAGCTCATTTTCTTAGGAGATCCAGAAGTGTCTTCTCAGTATACCTTTCACTGTGTTTGACTCTGCCACCTTGGAGCTACTTTGCTTAAACAAAACTGCAGGGATAAACATAACTGTGTCTTTAAGTTCAGAGTGGAGTGTTGCCTCATGCAAAAAAAAAAACATTCAGAGGGGCAGTGAGGGGCCAGAGCTAATTTTAACATTTGGCTTTGCTGACGGTATAGCATGATGTTGTATAATCATGTGCTGGATTTTGCATTTTATCTGTAAAACATCTTTTGTTCCTGATACTGTATCTTTGATTTTTCGATAATACTAGGTTTTTGTGATTTGATTTCCCTTGTATTTCCATAGTGAATAAAGTAGAAATTAGTTGTCCCTACCTCCCTTCCCCCTTTTCTCTGGGTGGACCACTATTAGGTAATTCTCAATCTAAGAAATGTCCATTAACAATTTCTTTTCCACAGTTAATAATGAAACTGTTTTTAAGTAGAGGTTAAGTTTTTTTAATGCCTAGACACACATTTTGATAAGTTTTCAGCTTTTAGCATTCTTGATTTTAGCTTATATGCAAAGCAAATAAACTCAATAAAGCCTGTTCTGTAGTCTGTCTCTGTTACATGGGGGTAGAAATGAAGTAGAATGTTGACAGTTAAGATGGGAGAAGCAAAATGATCTCAAGAGGTGGTGTGTGACATAAATGAGTGTGCCTGATTGAGCTGATGGCCTCCAGTTGGGTGATTATACAGGGGAGAGTGGTATTAAAGAGGAGGTTCTCATCTGTGTAAACATGGGGAGCAAAGAGACTTGTAGAAGAGAGAATGCTGATGGAGGTTGAGTAGTGAGCACAAAATAATGGTTGTTATACTCTAGTCTAGCCCAGGGACTGGGTCCAAGTCCTATAGTAATATGAGCTATTGGAATAAGCCATTATCAAAAGGCAAGGGCCCCTCTGTGTTCAGTTAAAGTGTAACATGGAGTGAGCAAGGGGAAGGTGTGATAGATCAGATATTCAACCTGACCCTCCTGTAGCATTTGTAAAATTTGTGGTGTTCAGAAAGTTCAATTTTATAATCATATCCATGTGTATAAATATTTGAAATGTTTTAATCAACCCATAAACCATTAAATAAGGTCAGTCTTTCTCTCCTTCCATGACAGACGTGCCTTCATAACTACCTGAAAGTCCAGGTTGGGATTTAGAATTCTGACTCCTCTAAGTCCTGCTCCAACAGTGAAGGAAGAGCTGCTCCCCTCTCCTCTCCCCCTGCCCTAGCTCATAGATCAGGCTCTGTCCCGTCCCATCCCTCAAGCCTGGGAGCACAGACCCCAGCCATGTACTGGGCCCCCCCAAGGAGAGCCCCAACAGGAACACATGGGGACTGTTCAGGGGTGCCAGGGAGCATGAGCTAGTAGGGGCCCACCTGGGTTCTATGGGCTGGGCTCCTCCTGGCCCTGTAGGGATGGGTGTGGTTGGAAGAGAACAAAGTGAGGCCTGTAAAACATGGAGCTCAGGACACAGGTCCCTTTCGCGTGAGTCCAAAAGCAAAACTAGTATCAACTTATACAACATAAACACTGACAAATAAGAATCAGTTTGAAGGTGCTCAAATCATACAACTTGGCCGGCTCTTTCAGTTCACAAAATGGCAAAAAGAAGCCCTTTGCCTTCTGTCTCACCATGAGATTCCAGTCATAAGTAATATGTGAAGTACATTTTAAAATGTCAACATTGGTGACCAAAAAGGAGTGTGGGAGTGTTGAGTTCACTTTAATAAACATTGAATACCTACTAAGAAAAACTCATTGCCTAGGGGAGTGAGAAGGAAAGATAAATAAAACCCTTTAAATTCCCAACCAATCCGACATTTAGGGTTGGTGTTAAGGGGTGGGGGGGATATATATATATGGTTAGATTATTATATATAGATTATATATCGGTTATTATATATAATATATGTAAGGATATGAGATGTGCTACCACAGAATAGTGTATGAAAGAAGGCGTCAGTGCTACAAAGGAGGCATCTAGGAAGCCGTAATGAAATCCAGAAAGGAGGCCATCTAGTCTTAAACTCCTTTCCTCTTCTGTGATCCTTCACTCAGGTCACCTCTGACTTTATCTTATTTTCACTTGAGCAGATTTCAGAGATTAAATTCATTCTCTCCCTTTCCTTTTTTTATTTTCCTAATTACTTATTATGGCATATTTCAGATCTACACAAAATTATAAAGAATACTATAAACATCAATTTACCCACTGTCCAGCGTAAGAAATGGAACACTACAAATACATTTGAAGCCTGCAGTGGAGCCCTCCCCAATAAAATCCTCTTCCTTTCTTTTCCCAAAAGGTAACCACCATTCTAAACGTGTTCATCTATCCAAGCATGCGTTTCTGTATGGTACCTTTGTATACAGTTTTTACATGCATGACTTATTCTATTTGTATCCACAATCAATATACATGGTGGTCATTTTGCATGCTTTTTAGACTTCATATACATGGTACTATGTTTGCATCCTTATGGAACCAGCGTTTTCCCCTTATGCATTTTTTTTGCTTCCATCACCCATTCTTAACCTTGTGAGTTCTAGTCTCCTCCCCAGTCCAGCCCTTGCCATCCTGTTTCGTTTTCCTGCAACAGTCCCAAGCTAGTGAGTTAAGGCTGGTCCTACTACAGGTGAGGCTGAGCTTCTTCTTCTGTGCCTTTAAACTAGTGCTTCTCAAACCTGAGCTGCATCAGAAGCCCCTGGAGGGTTTGTTAAAACAAGGGTTACTGGGCCTACCCTCAGAGTTTCTAATTGAGTAGGTCTTGGGTAGAGCCTAAGTGTTCCTGGATGGTGATGCTGATGATGCTGCTTTGGGGACCAAACTTTGGACCACTGCTCCAAATCAATGTCTGGGCCCAGGATCAGCAGCACCATCTGGCATCCAGGCAAGTTGGGCCATCTAAGAGGTTTCCTTCAACACTGCTCTAGAGACTGTCTAGTAGACATATAATGCAAGTCATATGAGTAAGTCTTAAGTTTTCTAGTACCTACATCAAAAATGAAACAGGCAAAATTAATTTTAATAGTATATTTTAACTCAATATATTATCTAAACAAGTTATCAGTATACAGTTTATTAGTGAGACAGGTAGCATTTTTATAGTTACAGCACATCTCAAATCAGACTGAATTTCAGCTCGCCAGTGACTAACAGTGGACAGAGCAGTTCTACAGGCTTGACGTCTATTTCTCGCTTTAGAAAAATTGTATTAAAATTGACAAATTTTAATTTATTTTGGGCTGCCATAAAATAATTTAAAGCAGGCTTACAAAATGGTGGAAAGTGATACTTTTCAAAACAAAAAGGTGAGAGAGATTTGAGTCAGGATTATTTATCTAAATAAAATCTGCCAGCATTTCATTTTATTAATGAAAACAAACTTATTTTTAACTAAAACAAATACTATCAAATACATCTATAAAAATAAGTTAGATATCATTGGATAGCACCTTTTGGGTAATAAACTTTGGAATGTTATCAGTGCTTAACAAAATGCCCATGGACTTCTTAAAATGAAAAACCTAAAAACAATGAACAACGGAATCTTCCTTCTTTCTCCATCTTCTTTTTATTCTTCCAAACTGCAGAATGAAATGAGAGAAAATGAACAATTACACAGCACTAACCAGCTCCAATGACTTTATAAATCTAAGAAAATAGCCTTATGCGTATCTGCTGCATTTGTGTGTTTATCTCAACAAGCAGAGAAAAACAAAACGTTTCTGCCTTGTAGCCTGCCGAGGAGGACATAGGTCTTGTCCAAAAGGTCCACTGAGACATTTGGTCCACACTAAAAGGTCCTTGATACTGGGTCCTATCCAAAATGTCCAGGCTTAGAAAACATGCTGGGTTCAAACACCCTAAAATGTTTGTTTATACTTCTTGTTTACAGAATTAATACATTAAAAAATACCATCATGTTTTATTGGTCCAATAATTATATTGTGTCTGTATTGCCTATAATAACCCTTCTTGCCTCAGTAGCCTAGCTGGTAATGGCACATGGGGTTAGGAAGGTGAGTCAGGGTTTGAATCTTACAGAAGGGTGGAATTTAAATATCAAGGACCTGCCCTGGCTGGTGTGGTTCAGTGGATTGAGCTCTGGCCTGTGAACCAAAGGGTCGCTAGTTCTATTCCTAGTTCAGGGCACACGCCTGGGTTGTGGGCCAGGTATCCAGTAGGAGGCGCATGAAAGGCAACCACACATTGGTGTTTCTCTCCCTCTCTTCCCCTCTGTCAAAAAATAAATAAATAAATAAATAAATAAATAAATAAATAATCTTTAAATATCAAGGACCTTTTGGTGTGGACCAAATGTCTCCATGGATGTTTTGGACAGGACCAAATGTCCGCACATCGTAACCTGCACCCTTCGATACAGGGTGCTCCTGTAACCCATGGCTCCAGTCATGTGATCATACCAAGCTTGTCTCCCTCTTGCCTAACACCATAAATGCTTTTCCTTCTCCTTGGAGGCCATTCTTGGATTTAAATTAGTCTCTCCACATTAAAATCCTGTGCTCATTCCATAAACGATGCTCCCTTACCCTCCCAGGCCCTGAGTTTCCGTATCTTCCATATGAGAGGTTGTTATTATAAAATACACAATTGTGAAAGTGCAAAAATAGAGAGAAATGTTGATCATTTAAATGTACTCAAAGATAAACCTTGAGACTTAATTACCAATTCAGGGACAAGCAATAATCATACTCTGAATTTCTTTTCTTTTGACTGGCACATAAAATATAAAAATCTACAACCAAACCAATGTTTAAGTATTAATCATTAAATGTGATCATGAATGAAATTCTTAGCTTTTTGCTATGTTAAGTAGCCCATGTCTCCTACTTGGTACAGGAGACTGCATTTTTGTGGCCAAACAATGAAGCCCCAGCTAGTGCACAGCCCAGCCACTTCAGCCGCTGTATCTAGGAACTTTTGTAAATGAAATACTGATCTCAGATACTGATGCATTTGCTATTTGTCAGTGGTCTTTACAGGGAGAGAACAGAAGATCTGATAAGACTGTTGAGAAGCCATGAAGTATAGTTCAGTACATAATGTGTTTCATATTAATAGGTATATGAGTATTCTATTAACATTCTAAGTACCTGAAATTGAATTTTTAAAACTAATTTTAAACAAACTTTTTTCTTAACTTACTGGGAGCATTAACAAAAATAAAGCTGTCACCCTGGCTGGTGTGGCTCAGTGGATTGAGTGCCCGCCTGCAAACCGAAGGGTCCCCAGTTTGATTCCCAGTCAGGGCATATGCCTGGGTTGCAGGCCATGTCCCCGGTAGGGGGTGGGCAAGAGGCAACCACACATTGATGTTTCCCTCCCTCCCTCTCTTTTTCCCTCCTTTCCCCTCTCTAAAAATAAATAAATAAAATCTTTAAAATAAATAAATCAGTAAAATAAAGCAGTTAGTAACAAGTAAAAGACAGGAATGGTTGGGTGATATTTAAAGTTACACACAGACACCTGGATTTTCCCGGCCCGCTCTCTGCTGGATTCACATCCTTTTCGGGTCCTTCTTGTTCTCGTTAAACTCTTCTTTTTCTTCCTTAGTTTCAGCATCTTGGGCCTCTTCCTCAGTGTTTTCATACTGATATTTAGTTGTCTCTTTAGGAAAGAATAAGACAGACTTTAGGACCAGACATTCACAGAAAAAAATCCCAGTTTATAACGAATGGGGACATCTAGTACTCCAGCCTCCAGAGAAGCAGGAGGATCCAAGTAATTAGGAGAAGAGCAGCTAGGAACCTTCCTACTGGTTGATACAATACTCCCATGGCCCTCACATTTCTGCTACTTGATCATTTTTACAGTGATGTTATTTTTCCAGTGAAGCTGTACTGCTGATGACTTCTGGCCCTCCAGAGAAGGGATCAGAATCATCAGGGTCTAGGGCATTCTGTACGGTTTGGTCAAATCTATCCTGTGAAAATATTTTTTGCTTCAGTGACAAATTGTATGGTGAAGCTCATCAGTTCCTCAACCACCTGAATGTTTCATCTTTACAAAGTCCTCCTGTATCAGTTGTAATGTTTGGGGATCAACTTTCTCAGTCTTGACACTTTTAGAAGCCATGAACCAAACAGGAAGCACGGCTGAAACGTTTGCTTGTTCTTTTCCTTCAGGTTCCCTTTCCATGTCCTCCCCAACTCCCTCCTGAACACCTGCCCCTTTGGAACATTCGGACTTTGGTCTGTGGGCCAGGAACTGCACTGATGAGCTCAAATCTCTTAGCAGAAGGCAGGAGACGGCAATGTATTTTTTCTTGAGGCAAGGAGGGTCATTATAGAGTTGGACTTCTCCTGGGGCCCAATCAGCCTGCAGTGTGTTGAGGGCCCCCGCCCATCAGAGTGAGTGTGACTGTCCACAGGCCAGTTGTGCTCGCCCGCCTTGGAGCCTCCCCAGCCCTGGGGCCTCGCCACCCTAGTGCCCGATCCACCCCCCATCCTCACCCTCTGTACCTTCGGCCTTCTGCGCGGGCTCCTCGACATCGGCCTCCGGCTGGTCTGCAGGTGCCATGGCTACAGCCCCCTGTCCGGAGCCCTCGGGCACGATGGCTGCGGCCCCCTCTCCGGAACCTTCGGGCACGATGGCTGCGGCCCCCTGTCCGGAGCCCTCGGGCACGATGGCTGCGGGCCCCTGTCCGGAGCCCTCGGGCACGATGGCTGCGGCCCCCTCTCCATAGCCCTCCGGCACCATGGCTGCCGCCCCTTCTCCGGAGCCCTCGGGCACCATGGCTTCCACCCCCTCTCGCGAGCCCCGGGGCACCATGGCTACCGCCCCCTCTCCGGCCCCCTCTCCGGAGCCCCGGGGCACCATGGCTACCGCCCCCTCTCCGGCCCCCTCTCCGGAGCCCTCAGGCACCATGGCTGCGGCCCCCTCTCCCGAGCCCGGGGGCACTGACAGCATGCGGATCCCGCCCACGTGGATGGGCATCTGAGACCTGGGCTGAACTACTCTTAAGCGGCGGCGAGGAGGCACGATGATGTGGTCGTTGTAGTACAGGCGGTGTAGCATTGTGCGCACCAGGTCCAGGAACACGAGGCGGGGAGCTCGACGTTCTAAGGGCTGCTCCCCATCGTATGCTGGCGCCATGTTGGAATCCTCCCCGCTGACACCTCCCTCTGGGATTTCGGCTGCCACGGCTTCCTCATCAAGACCGCCCACAGCCCCTGCGACTCCGGCCTCGCCGGCCTCCCCGGCCTCCCCGGCCTCCCCGGCCTCGGTCCTGGTTCCGGCCTCGGCCTCACCCTGGACCCCACCTTCGGCTTCACCCAAGGCCTCGCCCTCGCCCTCGTCTTCGGCCTCACCCTCGCCCTCAGCCTCCTCATTCCCGTGGGGCCCAGAGTCGCGAATCACCACGTCCTCAGCTCCCGCCTCCCAGACCCAGGCTCCCGCCTCGTCCACGGGGTTCTCCTGGCTCCCCAGGGCAGGGTTTCCCTCACCAGTGTCAGACATGGCACCAGGCAGTACCTCAGCTGGGCAGCGATCAGGCTGTGGCGTCAACCGCCAAGATGGTGGCCACCGAGAGGAGGCTTTGGGCAGTGGGGCCCTAACGTGTGATGGACCAGCAGCAGAAGAGCAGCTGCTGAGGGGAAAAGAGTTTCTGTTGGTGCCCGAAGAGGCCTCACAACCAGAAAGGCAGGAGGCAGACGTCAGGAACCACCCACCAAGGCTTCACCGGACAATGGCGGGGGCGCAGAGGTGGGGGTTCCAGAAGAGTCAACAAAGGGCGGTGCCCTCTTATCACAAACGTCAAGCTCATTGGCTGAGAAGCAAAAATTGACATGCCATGGGTCCAATGAATGGCCAAGGCCCTTAGCTTCTAGGGTGGCTCACAAGGGCCTCTTTTCTCTTTGAGGCCATAGGGTCCTGATCTACCTTTAGGTCCACACAAGTCCTGCTCTTTTAATTTTGTGCTTGTCTGAAAAACTATAGTTGTCAGACATGGAGGCACCCTGGATTAGTGACACTTATTCTATAAAGCAGTGATTTTTAACTGATGTGCAGGAAGAATTTTGAAAACATGCAATACCTGACTATTTAGTCAAGGGCACTGACCTCTTTTCCTTAGGATTGTCAAATGAAAAATGGCAACAACCAACACAGCAATAGCCATCCAATGTGAATAAATCAAAATTATACCTATCTTTTCGTCATGTCAGCAAAAAATATATTTTTTGGTGTGCCAAAGAATTTTAGTAATTTGTTTATGTATGCCATGAGATGAAAAAAGTTGAAAATTGCTGCTGTACAGGGCAGAGAATAAACATTTTGGGTTTGGGAAAACTCAGAGGTACATTTGAAACCACCATATACATATATAACAAGAGGGAAAACAAATTTTGACAAATATTTTGTTGTTGAAACTAAAAATATAATATACTAATTGCATACAATTTTTATAAAAAGATCTATTTATGAGAAGAGTGGAATTCTTTTGGGAGAGTAACATTTTGCTTAATTGAGGTTCCAAGTTAGTGTTCTCTATCAAAATTGATTACATATGTTGATCTGTTGATCTGTAATGAGGTTTTACATAGTTTATCTTTTTAAAGAATATGCTGAATATTTTAAAGGGTTTAAAAGCATATTCAATTAGCATACAGCTTTTTCTCATTTATATAACAGATGAATTTTCATCTGCTTGAGTACAGCAAAGGGTTAGAATCTGAATCAATTTATGATTTCAGAGATGTGCTATTTCAACAATGTATTCTATAGAATTTACTTCACTGCTCCTACCACTGGTCCTTTAAATTAGCAAAGTACAGATAGTATCATCCCTTAAAATTGTTTTTTTTTAAGATTTTATTTATTTATTTTTAGAGAGAGGAGAAGGGAGGGAGAAAGAGAGGGAGGAACAGCAATGTATGGTTGCCTCTCACATGGCCCTCACTGGGGACCTGGCCTGCAACCCAGGCATGTGCCCTAACTGGGAATTGAACCGGGACCATCTGGTTCCCAGCCTGTGCTCAATCCACTGAGCTACACCAGCCAGGGCTGCTTTTAAACAGTAGCATTTTAATTGAAATACAGGTAAAAACCTATAAATTTCTGGTACTGTGCCTGGACTTTGTCTTAATTAAGTATAGTCATTGAATTATACAACAAAATTTTTACATTTTTTTTATCCTTGGAGCAGAGGAAAAGAGAGAAAGGAGAGGCAGAAATATGGTTGCAGCATTTAAGAGCTGAATAGGAGAACAATGGATCTTTCATAATGCCAACAACTGCATAATGAAGAACAACCATGTATCTCATCAATTTTATAATTCATGTTGGATCAATAAGTTCTCCTCTATGTACTTCAATTAATTCAAACCACATACCCTCCAAAATACAAAGATAAACTCAGTTGGTATTTCCTAAGTAGAAGACCAAACATCAGAGAGAATCTCTCCCTCTAATGACTTTTGATATGATTTCACCAAAGTAGAAATCTAACACTTACATATGAAATCTCTTGCCCAAGTAAGAAACTGCAGCTGATATCGTATTACCCTATATAGTCACTATATGTATTACATATGAAATCAAACCCAGCATTAAATGTGCTGGCACAATTATGCTGTGAATGATGATAGCAGTGATGATGTTAGTAAAAACGGACTATCTTTAGCCCAAGAAGAATAAGGGGGAAAATGTGAAAACAAGTAAAAAGATGACAAAGAGATGGACATTTTCTAACCAGGAAAGGTAATTTTGAACATAGAAACATGCCCTGGCTGGTGTGGCTTAGTGGATTGAGCACCGGCCTGCAAACGAAAGGGTTACTGGTTTGATTCCCAGTCAGGGCACATGCCTGGGTTGCAGGCCAGGTCCTCGGGGGGGGGGGGGGCCGGCAAGAGAGGCAACCACACATTAATGTTTCTCTCCCTCTCTTTCTCTCTCCCTTCCCATGTCTAAACAATAAATAAGTAAAATCTTAAAAAAATAAACATAGAAATATGAAAATAAAAGTATTCTCTTATTCCTCATGTCTGGAATGAATATGAATCATTTATTTTATATATCAAATAAAAGCAGAGCTAAATAATCCAACTGTACTATGGCATTATAAAAGTCATCCCATCTCCTCACTCACCACCAAAGGACTGCCTCTCTGTTGGCACACCCTGCCACTGATCTGCAGAAATGCTTTGATTACACATAGTCTTTTACCAGATTAGGCCAGTGTCCAGAGCACTGGCTCTTCATCTCACCTGGGCTTATTCCAAAGATGTAAAATTTGGTGCAGATGCCTGAACCTCAATGCTATAGACCTTTGTTTAGCTGACGCTGTAGCTCTAACTACGGGGCCAAAGGTAAAAACAGTGATTATTGAACAGAGTTTGGGAAGTCCCAAAATAACAAAAGATGGTGTGATCATTGCACAGTCCACTGACTTAAAAAATAAATATAAAAATATTGGCGCTGAAATGTTCAAGATGTTGTCAACAATACAAATAAAGAGGTTGGGGATGGCACCACTATTACTGTACGGGCATGCTCTTTTGCCAAGGAAGGCTTTGTGAAGATTAGGTGCTAATCCAGTGGAAATCAGGAGAGGTGTAATGTTAGCGGTTGATGCTGTAATTTCTAAATATAAGAAGCAGTCTAAATCTGTGACAATCCATGAAGAAATAGTTCAGCTTGCTAAAATTTCTGCAAATGGAGACAAAGAAATTAGCAACATCATTTTCAATGTAATGGAAATGGTTGGAAGAAAGGGCATCACCACAGTAAAGGATGGAGAAACACTGAATGGTGAATTAGAAATTATTGAAGGCATGAAGTTTGAGGTTATATTTCTCCATACTTTCTTAATACAGCAGAAGGTCAGAAGTATAAATTTCAAAATACCTATGTTTTATTGAGTAAAAAGAAAATTTCTAGTGTTCGGTCCACTGACCCTGCTCTTGAAATTGCCAATGTTCATATTAAGTCCTTGGTCATAATTGCCGAAGATGTTGATGGAGAAGCTCTAAGTATACTTGGCCTGAATAGGCTAAAAGTTGGTTGTAACAGTCAAAGCTCCAGGTTTTGGTGACAATAGAAAGGAACACCTTAAAGATATGGCTGTTGCTACTGGTGGTGCAGTGTTTGGAGAAGGAGGACTGACTTTAAATCTTGAAGATGTTCAGCTTCATGAGTTAGGAAAAGTTGGAGAGGTCATTGTGACCAAAGATGATGCCATATTTTTGAAAGGAAAAGGTGACAAGGCTCAAATTGAAAAACATATTCAAGAAATCATTGAGCAGTTAGATATCACAACTAGTGAATATGAAAAGGGAAACTAAGTGAACATTTGGCAAACTTTAAGACAGAGTAGCTGTGCTTACGGGTTGTTGGGACAAGTGATGTTGAAGTGAATGAAAAGAAAGAGAGTAACAGATGCCCTCAATGCCACACAAGCTGCTACTGAGGAAGGCATTGTTCTGAGAGGGTTTTGTGCCCTGCTTCAGTGCATTCCAACTTTGCACCGAACTCCAGCTACCGAAGATAAAAAAAGAATTGTTATAGAAATTATATAAAAAGCACTCAAAATTCCTGCAATCACCCTGGCTGGTGTAGCTCAGTGGATTGAGCGCGGGCTGGGAACCAAAGGGTCCCAGTTTGATTCCCAGTCAGGGCACATGCATGGGTTGCGGGCCAGGTCCCCAGTGAGGGCCATGTGAGAGGCAACCACACATTGCTGTTTCTCTCCCTCTCTGTCTCCCTTCCTTCCCCTCTCTCTAAAAATAAATAAATAAAATCTTTAAAAAAATTCCTGCAATCATCATTGCTAAGAATGCAGGTGTTGCAGGATTGTTGATAGTTGAGAAAATTATGCAAAGTTCCTCAGAAGTTGGTTATGATGCTATGCTTGGCAATTTTGAAAATATGGTAGAAAAAGAAAACATGATTCAACTCAGATTGTAAGAACTGCTTTATTGGATGCTGCTGGAGTGGCCTCTCTGTTAACAACAGCAGAAGTTGTAGTCACAGAAATTCCTAAAGAATAGAAAGACCCTGGGATGGGTGGGATGAGTGGAATGTGAGGTGGCATGTTCTAATCTTAGAATAGTGCTTTACTGTTATTAATGAGAATGGTGAGAGGAAGCTCAAGGCAGTGCTCCTCGCCGATAACTTCAGAGATGTCAGTTGAAGGAAATGACGGAAGAAAAGTCTGGCTGATGTTTAAGAAAATCATTATAACCATCAGTTACTGGTTTCAGTTGACAACATACAATGGTTAACTGCTGTCGTTATTCATGCCTACAAATAATTTATTTTGTATTTTTTATTATAAATACATTTGTACATTCCAGATAACTAAGTAAAAAAGCCATGTACAATATACTGCTTTCAGCTTAAGTCACTGAGGCATTTTTACTACTATTTTGTTAAAATCAGGATTTTAGTGTTTGCCATTCCAATGAGAAGTTAAAAAGCAGCCTTTCTGTGGAGAGTAAGAATAACTGTATAAAAGTAGAGAAATATCCAGTTATGTGACCGTCTTGTAATAATAGTTGTTCAAAGTTAAAAATATAAATCATCCCTTCACCTCAGTGTAAGATTTAAATGTATCTAGCACAAGGGTACATGTTATTTAAAATGTAGTAATATTGCTGCTGCCCTACCAAGTACTTCCAGTCTCTACCAAGGTCCCACTGCAATACTGGTGGTTCCAGTAGTTTCATCAAAATAAATCACTTAAAAAATAGAGCATTTAAAAAGAAATCAAATGCCACAGAAACTGCAAAATTCAAATTGAATTTTATCTATTTAAATATTATATTTGTTTCCTGCTAATAAACCTTTATTTATTCTGCTCAAACTGAGCAATAAATCTTCCACACTGAAGTATCTTCTTTGCCCAATTAATTTGGAGCAAAACATCAACATAATTAGTAAATAAAAATGTAGGGTTTAACACACCCTTTTAATTTGTTTTTAAATATTTTGAAAGATTAAAAGTGTTTAAAGTTTGTAATTCCTAATAGGAAAATGTCATCTGAATGAGTACCCTAATGGAAAACCATTACAAAATGATGCAGGTGCACTTGGTAGAGGGGTAGGGATCTTCTTCAAAGCTTTCTTCATGAGAAGGTCAGAGATAAACTGGTTTGTATTTTGCGACATCCACTGAGTGATCTAAGTTGCTTTTCCTTCAGCAAGGGCTTTATTTGTCAAAAGGGCATTACGTTTTACCTCTATATTTGGCTGACAAGTTACTGATGAGACTCATAACCCTTGGGTTGCTCTGATTTTTGACATATTTGCTGGGTTCTGGGCCACATCCTGGAAAGGTACCATAACTTCTGGATCCTGCATGGATTCAAGAACCTCTGGATCACTAAGAATTTCATGGAGCCCAGGCATTCCTGCCATTCAGGTATGCCTCCTCCCATTTTAGGCATTTCTGCAGGAGAACTACCAGTCGTTCTCCCAGGAAAGCACCCAGAAAAGAGCTGTACTGAGCCCATGATTGTCCTCTGGCTTCTTCCTCCCTCTTGGCTCTCTCCTTTTGTCTGGAGTTTTCTTAACCCTTTCCATTCTTTGATCTGTCGCACTTCTCATTTCCGCCCATACTTTCTCTTATATTCTGCAGTTTGGGGGGCCCTTGGTTGAACTTCTTTCATCATTGCACTAGCATCTTCATTATAATCCAATTTATATGCAAGATCAAGGTCAAGGGCTGCTTCTTCCCAATGGCCCAGAAGTCTGTGTGCTTTCCCTCGTCACTTGTAAGGCTGAGCTGAATAAGGATTTTTTCCAATAGGTGTGTCACAGTCTTGGATGGCAGCATTTGGCTTCTTCAATTTGATGAAGACACTGGGTCTCTTGGCATACGGAATGGCCAAGTGAGGATTCAGCTTGATAGCATCTGTGAACAAGTCAATGGCTTTCTGCAGTTCACCATCATTTAGGGCATCAATGGCAGTCACTTTTTAAAATATTATTTGCCCAATCCATCGTATCTTCTGTTATCTCTATATTTTCATCTCCCATTTTTTGAAATGCATCAGTGTCTGGTTCAATTACACTTTCACTGTCAGTTTCTAGATCACTTTCCTCACTTAATGGTTCTTCTCTCTTTATGTTCTGCTCTACCACCTTACTATCTGTTTTTCCTTCCCTGATAATTTAGTTTTATGAGTAGCAGGTGGTATTTTACCAGCATCCCACCCCTCCATGCTCTTCACCAACTCCCTCAGGAAGATGTTTCCTCAGTGTTCAGAATGCTTGGATTCTGCTCACAGATTTTCACTATGGCCCAAAGCTCCCTCACTCTGTGAGTGTCCATGATTGTGAAGCTGGGGAAGGCTGCTAGTGTGGCTGAGGCTGCAGCCTGTTTCTAGATCACAGCACTAGCTTTACATCACCATGTAGAAGGAGCTTACATAGTTTATCTTGCAAATATCTCTTCACACAGATATCGGAAAATATTGATATCAATCCATGAGATAGATACTTCCAAAAACTGACATCAATGCACATGCATGTTTTTTATATTTTATTTCTCAATTACAGTTTATATTCAATATTATTTTTATTAGTTTCAGGTGCACAGCATAGTGGTTAGATCATGTAAAATACACTTTACAAAGTGTTCCTCCTGATATTTCCAGTACCCACCTAGCACCATACATAATTGTTACAATATTATTGACTATATTCCGTCTGCTGTACTTTACATCCCCATGATTGTTCTGTAACTACCAATCTTAATCCCTTCACCTTTTTCACCCAGTCCTCAAAAATCCTTGCCTCTGGCAACCATCAGTTTATTCTCTGTATCTATGAGTTTGTTTCTGTTTTGTTTGTTTGTTTATTTTGTACTTTAGATTCCACATGTAAATGAAATCATATGGTATTTGTCTTTTTCTGACTGACTTATTTCATTTAGCACAAGCATATGAGTTTTCAAAGATAATGCAGATTTTTGAAAAAGATTGTATTTATTTATTTATTAGAAAGGGGAGGGAGAAAGAGAGGGAGAGAAAAATCAATGTGTGGTTGCCTTTCAAGTGCCCCCTACTGGGGACTTGGCCCGCAATCCAGGCATGTGCCCTTGATTGGGAATTGAACCCATGACCTTTTGGTTAGCAGGCCAGCACTCAATTCACTGAGCCACACCAGTCGGGGCAAGTATATGATTTTAACTGAGCATATTCATGTCTTAGATGTCATTTATACAGTTCTGTTAGATTTTTCTCTTGATATTTGCCTTTTAACAGGTCATTACCTTATAGATTAATCACTTCCAACTGAAGGTCACATGGAAGCTCCTTAATTGCACAGTTAGGTGGTTGTGAAATATGGAAATTTCCTTTGTACTTTCATAGAGGTCTGAAAAAACTGCTGGGAGTATTGTCTGAACTTGGATCCATATTCACTGCAAATATGCATGGGAATAGAGATATTGCTCCTTATTTTAACTTCTGACAGCATGAGAAGCATATACATCAGCCAGACAGTACTTTAATCTGAATGATTTTTGTTGTCATTGAAATGACTTTACCACAGTATAAGCTTTGTATATAACCACTGTTTGCATGGTAATTGTGCATTGACTTGATTAAGATATGTTATCAAACCTACAACAAAAGCTTATTTTCAAAGCCATTCAGTGTTGAATAATATTTGAAGGAGATTTTGTGAATCAAAATAATTCAGTCTCCACCTTGAGCTAAACTTCACACACATGCACACACACACACCTTTACCACTGTGAAGCAAAAGAATTGCTCTGTGGTCGAGCAAGTGAGAATACCCAGCTTCTATTTCTGACAACAGTACACAGAACTGTGATAGTTACGTTAATGAGAGTGAATGAAGTTCCACATTGAGACTATTAGCTGAATAACACATGAAAAATTAAAATATTGTCTACAATGCCAAGGGTTTGATCTCCAAAATATATAAAGAACTCATACGACTCCACTCCAGGAAGACAAAAACCCAATTAAAAAATGGGCAAAAGACATGAACAGATGCTTCTTGAAAGAGGACATACAGAGGGCCCAGAGACATATGAAAAGATGCTCAACATCATTAGCCATCAGAGAGATGCAAATTAAAACCACGATGAGATACCACCTCACACCAGTCAGAATGGCCATCATCAACAAAGCAACAGAAAATGGTTGGAGGGGATGTGGAGAAAAGGGAACCCTACTACACTGTTGGTGGGAATGCAGACTGGTGCAGACACTGTGGAAAACAGTATGGAACTACCTCAGAAAAATGAAAATGGAACTGCGTTTTGACCCAGCAATTCCACTACTGGGATTATACCCTAAGAATCCTGAAACACCAATTCAAAAGAACCTATGCACTCCAATGTTCATAGCAGCACAATTCACAATAGCCAAGTGCTGGAAACAACCTAAGTGCCCATCTACAAATGAATGGATCAAGAAACTATGGTACATTTACACAATGGAATTCTACGCAGCAGAGAGGAAGAAGGAGCTTATACCCTTTGCAACAGCATGGATGGAAC
>PVJI01006281.1:0-87971 GCA_004026765.1 Micronycteris hirsuta | reverse complement strand
TCCTACCTGTTCTGCATAATCTCATGAATAATCAATCCTATGTAAATTGGCCCCTGATAAAAACCCTGGCTGGGCAAGCCACGAGGCTTTTTCCTGGAATTGGGAGGAATCAGCCACGTAGCCCCAGTATTACTTTCCCCGCATGTCACGGTATGACACGCACCGAGTCACGGCAACCACGGGTGTCGGCAGGCCCGATCTACCCCGTGTCAACAAGACAAATGGGATTGCAGAGAAACCACGTGGTATCCGCACTTCAAACCAGGTGAATGACAAGGGGGCAAGGTTTGATGGAGGAACATTTCAGTCCGACCGCTGCAGCTACAAGTAGAGACTCACTCGGTTTCCTACAAGGGAGGCTGTGTCTTGAAATGCCCATTTGTTGAATAAAGTCCCTTGCATTTTTGATTTTCACTGGGCCCTGCAAATGGGGTAGCCAGTCCTCCACGGGGCCAACAGGGTCAGGAAAGTGGGCGGGGATCAGGCCGGGGTCAGGCCTGGCGGAGCCCAGTGGACACGGCACTGCCCTCAGGTCCTCAGCTCCTCCCTGTCTGCCCCTTGCTCCCTTGGACTTTTCACTTGGCCGTACCTGTCTTTCGGATTTGGCTTAATTTGGCTTCAGTGCATGGCCGACTCCGTGAGGACCCACGGCCTCCCGGCTTCTTTGCTCATCTTCTACTGCCTGTCGAGCGATGGTTTTACCACCTCTCTGTTGGTTTAGTTTGCTGTTTATTTCTAATTTCTAGAGGTGAATACTTAGTCAGTGGTTTTCACTCTGTGTGTGTGGGGCCGTCTTTCAGGGCTGCGAGTTTTCCGCTGAGCGCTGGTGTGGCGCGTCCCTCAGGCATGGGCATGCTGCATTTTATTATCCGTCAGTGAGAAGTCCTTTGTCCTTTTCATTGTGATTTCTTCTTCGGTTTTTAGACGTTGTGCCATGTTTCTGCTGTGGTCAGAGGTGCTGCTCTACGTGACTCCACTCTTCTGAAATGTGCTCAGACTTGCTTTACGACTCAGCATATGGTTGGTTTTGATGAATACAATGTTTACTTGGAAAGGTGTTTTCTCCTATTGCAGTGTGTGTTATCCTACACCCATCGGTTAGGTCAGATTGCTCATTGTCATCCTTTATATGCTTATTGATTTTATCAGTGTACTTGATTAGTGAGAAAACAATATTAGTTCTCACTATAATTAAGGATTAGTCATTTCTTTTCCTTTTAGGTCTATTAATGTTTGCTGAAAATACTTTGAAGCTAAGTCATTAGACCAATGAAGATTTAGAATTTTCCTGTCTCTCAAGTGGATTTGCCACCTTAAAATCATTTGGCATGCCATCTCCATCAGTGACAACAATACTGCTCGACCCCCGGGGGCCGTGGGCTGGTACTGGTCTGTGTCCCATTCTCAATCTGACCGCACAGCAGGAGGGGAGCGGAAGTCCTCAATTTTTTGTATTGGCATTCGCTGAAAGTTCTGAATCCTTTTGAAGATAATCATTAGTTTTCCAGTGGTCAGAACATTTACTTTCTAATGAACATTTCCCAGTTTTTTTATTGTGGAGAAGGAAGGGAAGTGTTTCCTAAAGGCCATGTGTGTATATGTGTCTATGTGTGCGTGCACACACGCACACACAAACACACATGTGCGTGTGCAGGCATGTGTGTCATGCATGTGCATGTATGTGCATGTGTGTGTCTCAGGGACAGCACAGTTCGAACTGACCGAGACGACACAGGCCAGAGGATTTGGCTTTGAGTTGCAAGACCAGTGAGGTCCATAGAACTGGTGGGAGGCACCTGCGTTCTGTGTGCCTGCTAGGGTTTCCCATGGACCAAGTGATTCCACGAAGCTGCCCTCCCCTCCTGCCCCTCCCCACCACCACGTCCCCCCCCTGCTGCTCAGCCCACCTGTCCCCACTCAGGCGCACACGCACACACTCGCTGAGTCCCTCCTAGCTTTGATCCAAGCCATCAGGCTTTATAACTGCAATTTCTTTCCTAAACCTTTGGGATTCATTACATTGTTTAATTGCATTACACATTTACATTTATTTTAAGCCCATTCCTATCCCAGCTAATAGAACCAGTACCGTGCGCTGGCTTGGATACGCTCCAGGCCTGGCTCTCCCAGGGTGACTGTCAGCGGGAGGGGCCAGTCAGTGAGGCGGAACGCTGCCCCCCAGGAGGCTCTGGAGTTTCCAATGTGTTAATGGAAGTGCCCAGGCGGAAACCAGGGGGTCAGAGTGTGGCCTCCCCTCGGGCTGCCCAGGTTCTCTCTCCAAGGATTCTCAAGTTGCATTTTGAAAAGATGTGAGTTCATATAAAGTATTTTCTGGAAAGGTTCTCTTTTTTAAAAGTGAACTGTTTTGTTCTTTGAAGCTACATCTGAAGTTATTTGAAATACTATTTATAGAAATATTTTTTATTGCTCTACTTGGATATTAGACAAAAGCAACTTAATATATAAGTAATTATGTGGATTAAAACCCTAAAATAAATGTCTAGTTTTGTTTCAAGTTTCTAATACAATTTTTTCCCTAAGAATCAAGGCAGTTAGAAACACTTTTCTTGTGGACTATGGAAAGAATGATTTCTGATCCAAAGGGAGTCTTTTGACTATGTTACATTTTAATAAAAATCAAAAGCATTTTTTTATTGTAAGTTTTTTTTGCTTGTCTTTTGTTTGGAGGAACAAAAAAATAACACATTTAAGTCTGCAATGAATAGAAGGCATGCAAAATCTGAAATGTTTTATTTGCATCTAGACAGTTGCAAGGTGGAGAATTCCTTTGATATCTACATCCCGGGGACCCGTATTAATTCCACGTGGTGGCGAGGCACCCTATGTAGTAGACCAGTGTCGTGATCTTATAATGTTGGGGTGAGATTGGTCACTGGTTTGGCCAGAAATAACCAACTATAAACAAAGTGGGCCGAGCGAGCAAGAGGACCTCCATCTTGTTAGGCTCCGCATACACAAAATACCTTTCCCTTGTTGAACCTCTTGTATAATTGAAGCCGTGGCCATTAAAATATTTAAAATTTGGTGACAGAAGCATGATCAGAGGGTTCAAACAAGAAGTACCATTAGAGAAAGGTTTATTGTTTTAAATATTTAGAAGATAATTCAGACTTTTCTCAAATTCTCAATATAATATCCATATACATCTAATCAACTGCATTTTACAACTTGCACTTGAAAGGCATAAATAACCCATCCAGTTGGTAAAGAGCCCAGACTCCAGTCTGTGCATGGCAGTGAATGAATCGGCATTCTCAATGCACACGCCTTCTTTTAACTGCCCAGTAATGTAAACATGATTGTTTTTGCTTTGGGGTAAGGAAACTGATGCTCAGAAAGATCCATATTTGTAAATCAAAGAGCTAATGGTGATCGGAAATGGGGTTTGCATGAGTTCTGTCTGAACCTCGAGTTTGTGCCCGCAACCCGACAAGCCTTTCCGTGTCTTTGGTCCCTGGCAGCCCCCTTCCTTACCCACACACGCAGGTGAGAGAATTGGGTGCCCCTGTCGACACCTGCGGCTACTTGCCTGTGCTGCTCCCGAGAGGCGGGACATCACAAACATTTGCACTTGTTCAGATCCTGATGTAACTGCTGTTGAGTTTTTAAGTTTAACCGTTGGCTGGGACTAGACTGTTTTCGCAGACGACATTCTGAGATGGGGGTGCATTGCTTCAGATCACAGATGTCAGTGACACCCAGGCATGGCTTTCAGCTACGTTCCAGATCTCAGCACTGTGTCCTGCCTGGCCACTCACACCAACGCTGGACATTTCTCGTACTCGCGCATTTCTTAGGTTTCCTCTGAGCCTGGCTTCTGACTGGGCTTGCTCTGGAGAACTGTGTCCAGTTGGTGCGGTTCTGGCTCACACACACGCGTGAAGACTTATTAGAAAACATGACTGTAGAAGTGCCAGGCTTGCCACATGCTCATTGGGAGGAGTGGGAGAGTGACAGACGTGGGACATCCTGGGGACGCCGGTGGGTCCACCGGCGAGCAGAGTGTGTCTGATCTGACCGGGCTGGCAGCTCCGTGACCCATCGTCCACCAGCTCGGAGCTCTCAGCTGTGTCTCAGGGAAATGCAGCAACGTGTGGTACTGTTGTCCCTGGGCCGACCCTTCGCGGAGCGAGGTCAGCGGCAGAGTCCAGCTGGGGCCGGACTGGGAGTAACGGACGTGACTCATTCATAGACACAGCCCAGGTGCCATGGCTGCGAGCCCAGGAGGTCAGGGGTCGGTGATTCCCCCACAAACAAGCACTGCTTTTTTTTCTTTTTTTCCCAGAGAACTGTCAAGGGAATCTGGACTATCACTAAACTAAAGTCTTTGAGAAGTTATTTGTTCTTTAACCACAATTACTAAATCTATTTCTTTGCTTTTTTATTATTCTGATATTTGTTAAAAACTATATTTTAAGAGATTATTTTTAAAAGTTTTCATTTACTCCTTCATCCCATCAGAGTACTGGATAATGAAAAAAAATTGTGTAAGCTTATGAAAGCAGCGCTGTTTGCCATACCAGTCAAGGTTGTAAAACTGGGCCATTTAGAATCAGAGTAACCAACACCCCCCTGCCCCCCCTCAACACCTTTGCTCATTCATTAAAATATGCTCCGGGCTACATCTTCCTTTGAGATGATTGTCACACCCTAAATTAAGTAGAAGATTTCAATGCCTCTGGCCACTCTTAGGTTTTATCAGTGTGAGACATGAATTCAAAAACTCTGTGTTTGAGAGGCGCCAAGTAGTCTTATGAACAGAAAAAAAGTATTGAAACCAATGTCTTTGTTAAAATATTCTGGCTTTAACCAATTAAAAAAACCTGAGGAAGGACAATTAAAGGACCTTAAATACTAATATTGTTATGTCATAATAAAATTTAAGGTTATAATAATAATTGAGAAGAATGTTAAAAAGCTTTCTTGACAAGCTTGTCTTAAAATATTCTAGGAAAAACCCCCACCCTGTCCTGGCTTTATTAGTGCAGACAATATACCTTCCATATGGGTAAAAATTAAAAGGTGTTTCTAGCATATTAATTAATTGTTTCTTAGAGAATAAATGGGTGATTCTACTCTTTGGGTAGCAGTAGTTTTAGTCCACAAGGAAAAAAGCCAAATCCGTTGTCCATTTTGGAGTTAAGCAAATGCCTTCCATTTTGTCTAAGTGGATACATAGACACCTTCATTGGGTCTCTAAGATATTTTTATTCCGTGAGAACTTGTACGAGACATGGTTAGCGTGCTCTTCCGGAGTCGTGAAGCTGGTGCCCTAGACGCGGTGCTAAGCACTCTGCACGAACACGGCTTCCTGTGGAGCAATCGCTGCTCTGGCTTGTTTAGAGGGACTGAGAGAGAACAAAGGGAGGCATTTACATCACAGCACAGACACGGTGACAATGGAACACCCTTAAACACAAGACTGGGGAAGGACAGGTTGGTAGGATTTAAAAGTGTTGAGGAGGAGTAAAAATAGACTGATTCACACTTTTTAACTTGTCACCAGCCGTCACTGTGCTCGATGAGTCTATTCTTTGTTTTCATGGGAAAGAGCAGGGAGACAAAGCAGGGAGACCATGTGACAACGATGACACGCTTTGTTCCCGACAGTTGCCTGGTGGGACAGCTTTCCCCGTAACACAGCTCTTCGTGGGTCTGTGGCCTTTGACAATGATTGACGGGGCTCGGCCCCTCGGTTTGTGGGCGAGCGGGCGCCTTGTGGATGTGATTCAACAAAATTCTTGTTCCATCGGAAAGACCAGAATTCTGATAAAATGCGTACCGAGCAATGGGAGTCAGAAAGTACAGAGATCACACGCTCCTTGCAGGCTGGAGTGGCGTGACCTCCATGGCTTTGCGGGGAGTCGGAGCCGAATCTCTGCGGCTTCGTCCGTCTGCTCCTCAAACACTGAGTGTCCCTCCTCCTATAACGTCAGCCGCTGCGGCTTCTCACATGTGTGTCCCTGGCGCGCTTCCAGACCATGCGCAGGCTCGGGGCCTGTGCGCCTGGCCGCTGGGCACAAGCACAGCACCTGGAAGTCGCAGGCGCTGCACGCACGTTGGGTGATTAACAGACAACCTGAAAGTGCTGGTTAGTAACCTTGAAAACGCTCTTCGCTTTTCTCAAAATATCGAATCTCCCTGTACCAGGCTCATGTCTGTTTTAAAAATGCACCATAAATTATATAGCTAAAACCCCAGCCCTTTGTCTTCTTCACTAACTCATTTTCCAATAATTTTGCTTTTAAATGCACCGCACTTTTAGAGCATCTTCCATTTCCTTTGTTTGCTAAGACGCTTATGCAGCTAAAAAAATACTGTCAGTTAATTCCATACGGATCACGCCCGACCCTCCCTGCACGTTCTGCATGCGATTTGATTAAGGGCCTTGGCACTCACTGGCTGCTTGGCCACTGCTGAGCTTTGGGTCAGACGTGGGTGCGTGAGTCTGGTACCCCCCACCCAAGAACACGTGTCCCTCTGCCCCAGGTTGGCCAGAGTTCTCAAACTCCTGGTTCTTTGAGACCTCGCCTCTGACCAATACCATTGAATGCATAGGAAAAGCCGATCTGAGAAATATGTGACGTGAAATGCAGGGCAGAACCATGTGCTCAATGGAAGGCCTTGCAGGTGCTGGCAGCCGACACGGAATGCCGTGGGGCTGTCTCGAGATAATTTATCCACAAAAGTCTGAATAGCAAACTCCACAGAACGTTCCGCTTCACAGGTGCGACTTTCAACCTTCCAAGTGAAAAAGACCTAAATACCATAGAGTAACACACAGTGAAGCCGGATGTTTGTAAGAAAAGGAGACCACAGCTGATTGATTTTTGATCTTCCTGGACTGTGCAAGCTTGTCTAACTTACAGAGATTCTGCTTCCAGTTCCTTGTGGACGTTTAGAAAAGTGCAGCCTGAAAAAACACAGAGAAATGGGTGGCCCCCACCCACTGGACACCTAACCACACAGCGAGTGGGCTCTGGGACTGCAGGGGACCGGGACACACGCTGCGCTGCTGGGCCACCCTGGGCTTCCCGGTCTCCAGGCACAAGTCACAGTGTGCAGCAACATTTGAGGGAGCCTCACAATTGTTTCTGCCCTTTGGCGTGATAGGAAATGCATAAAATTATAGGAGTTTTATGTGAATATTTTGTTGAAATATGAAATTCGTAGGAAGTGTGAAAAAAGTATATTTAGATTATTTTACTATCTCTGCTTTTTGCCAAAATCCAGTCACTTTTCCCATCAACATAAGGATGTGACTTGTATAAAAGTTTTGAGGTGAGTTCTACAACTGCAGAATATCAGTTCTAGAAACACAGGCAAGAACCGAAGGTCTCTGACATTTGATAATATGGTAATATTTTATTTGCCTTCAGCTGAAAAAACCCCTCAGTTTTAATAACTAATGAGTTCAATTGAACCTCAGAAACAGTCTTTATTCTGTGGCATTAGAATATTTTGTTCTTTCATAATAAATGTACCCAGAAAAATCCAGATTTGGGTAGACCCAAATTAACTGATTAACTATTTCCATCTCTCTGAAGATTTCAGCATCCATGTGCCTCGGAGCATTTCTTGGAACATTTTCAAATCAAATACTACAGTATAAAAATATTTATAGGTATAGATCCAGATGTAAAATGCTCAAACAATAATCAAGACTCTCTCGAGGATGGAGTGCCTGCCCAGAGGCTCAGAGACCATGGTGGCTTTCACTGACTGTCTCCCTCTGCCTACGCGACAGACTTGATGTATTTAGAGAAAAAATTAGTGCCGATGTGCATGAACATCACTTTAGTGCAATGGAAATGAAGTTCCTGTGTCTCATGCAAAATGAACTTTATGTGCTGTTTCAGTCATTTTAATCCTGGCAATAATCTGTAGGATCGAAGACAGTGTGTCTCAGAAGCAGCTTGCATATAGCCTGGAGCTACTCCTTGACAGGCTGGCGTGTGCAGGAAGTGTGCAGGGAGTGTGCAGGGAGTGTGCAGGGAGGCCCTGGCGCTCCCTGAAGCCAAGGCTGCGTGGCTGTGTGTGCACTGGTGAGGGTCGAGGGGAGAAGGCAGTGCTGCGGGGCGTGGGGCGCGGCTCAAAGTCAATGGCGTCAGCGGGCTGTCGGCCTCTTTCTAGGATCGGGACAGTTTAGATGTGGGGAGGCAGAGAGACTGGGCCCGGACCGAGGTGCAGGCTTGGCTGTTTCCACACACAAAGTCTGTTCGTCGTTCTCTGTATCAGCACCAGAGTCAGCCAAGCAGTCAACCAAAGGTCACCTTCGACACTGCCTGGTCAAACCAAAACACCCATCAGGGCATCTTCCATACAACGTGCCAGAACACAACGGCAAGAACAGCTAGAAGGGCAATGAGGGGTTATTAGTAAAAAAAAAACCACTGAAAATATACACACTTTCAAATTTAAGAAAAAAATTCTGAAGTGGCATCTTCAAGATGGATTTATTCTGTTGAAATTCATAGGTACAAAAACTCCTTCTGTTGCATTCTTTATAAACATTTTTCATTGTATATTATGAGATGGAATTTTTAGCTCTTATGAAAGGATGAACAAAATCAATGACTTTGAAGCTATTTAAAACTTTTTAAAGATCATAATTGCACCTAAGCATATCTGTTTTCTGAGCTTGTTTATTAATCACATTTTTGACACTAACATTTTATGATAGAACTCTTTATTTTCAGGAAGTGGATGCATTCACGGGCAGTTTACAATCTCTATAGCTGAAGACATTTGAAGCTTAACGTTCATGCACATTACCGTTCTCTTCACCTACTAGGGGATTTCCTGCCTTTAAAGGAAACCAGTGAGAAATGTGTTTCTGAAATGCTCTGGAAGAGCTCAGAACTCATCACCAGTGTTTTACACGAGGGAAATGATAAAGCAACTTAATACCTCTTTGTATGTTTACTGCTTATAAGATAGTCAACTCTCTATTTTATTTTACTCTGATTATATATACTCAGTACACTTAGTGGTCATAGGCATGAATTCTTACATCCATGGTTAGGATGTGTGTGGGTAGGTTCCTTACCTCAATCTGATGTCTTACCTGACTGCAAAAATAGATTAATGACCTTATATTTGTATTTCTCTTGGACCAATTTGGGGCCTATAAGAAAGTATTGTGATAGTTACTCGTTGGGAATGAAGAAAAATACCTCGTGTTGAGTGTTTATGCTGTCTGCACTGAATGCTTTGTCCTTGGGATTAGTATGGGGACACGAAGTATCTGTGGATGGCTTCGTGTGCCCGATGCTGTCCTGTGAACCATCAGCACCTGGGCCACTGCCCCCCAAGTTTGGTGCCCGCAGCAGTTTATTTCTGCTGCTAAGTTCAGATCAGTGTGCTCCCTGGCTTCTCCCAATGCCTGTTCCCACTGCCACTGGGGTCTGTCACTTAGTTAAGAACTGTAAACCGTGGTACTATTTTCATTTTATTTTATTTTTAGACAGAGGGGAAGGGAGGGAGAAAGAGAGACAAACATCAATGTATGGTTGCCTCTTGCACACTCCTCACTGGGGACCTGGCCCGCAACCCAGGCATGTGCCTTGACTGGGAATCGAACCAGCAACCCTTCGAACACATATGACAAGAGCGGAAAGGCACTGGTCTGTGTGGACGTAAAGCGGGGTGTAGAACTCGAGGATGGTCAGGACAGAGGCTGCAGGGAGGAGACGGAGGAGGGTTTAAACAGCAGATGCTGACTCACAGAGGAAAGCACTTAGAAGGACGAGGGGCTCGGCTTTCTTGAATCGATGAAGAGCTGGTGGGGAGTGGTCTCAGATGAAGCCAGCATCACGGGACCCCGTGAGTCAGACACCCGCATCAGTCCAAGTCAGTCACAAACATAACTCAACAGATGGTCCAGCGCTTTCCGGTGCTGCTGTTGTTTCTTTTTAGGACGTCAGCCCTGCTTTCCAGAGCAGATGGCTACATGTCGAGGTTGTAATATCAAGGCACTGGGTCTAACGTATCAAATTACTGAAAGATGCTGAAACATTTCTAGGTTAAGTGTTTCTTTCCTACTAGAAACCTTAGGAGGGACAAGTGGGCAGCTAAATTGTTATGGTTCCTTTGCTGGGATCTCACAGAATAGAAGGAAACCTCCAGGGCAGATAAAACTGCTACATGGGACCTTTGTTACTTCCTAGGTTTTAAGCTTTTTAGCATGAGAATTGTCAAAAGTATCCAATGAAGGGAGGATAACATGGAAGTAGAAATTATAAAATAATCCAGATGTTACCACTCTTGTTTTCTTCAGTTGTTTTTAAATTTTGTTTTATGGGCCTTTGCTTGTGTTCCCTCGGTCATCTGTCGGAGGGACTGCACAGGCGCACATCCCTGGTGACGTGTGCACAAGAGGGCACTGCAGGGACTGGGAGGGACACGCGCCCAGACTGGGCGGGCACTGTGAAAAGTTTCCCTGAGTGGTTTTAGGCAATACAGGCTTTTAAACATTTTGTCTTCCTTGGCTCTCACACCTTGTCACCAAAAGGCTAATCGCAGCGTGACAGAGCAACCACAGGCATTGCCCAACCAACCTATATGGAATTTCTCTGAAATCTTAAAAAGTTTCTATCAGCTTTATTTCCTTGTCTGGGTTTATTTTAACAAAGGTAAAATTACCGATCACTTAAATTACTTAGTATCCTTCCAAAATTTAAGCAAAAGCGAACTTCCCAGGAGGGTCCCTGTCCCAGAAAAATCCTTGTACATCACCTGGTGGGCTGTCTTCTACCACAGGGGTAGCCCAACCAAGCTACCAGGTGCTGGCTCCTCAGAGGGTGCAGTGAGTGGGGGGCTGGGGTTCCTGTTTTGGGGGGTCTGCTGGGTGACTGGAATGGGGCAGCGGCAGTGTGCACATGACCTTGCTTGTCACCATTCGGGGGCTGTCACTATCCTTATGTTTATACATGAAGAAGAGAGAGGATAGGGAGGTTGATGTATTTGGTCTGTTTAGTTGAGCTTGTGTGTTTTATCAGTTTTTAGAAATAAATTTTTTGCTGTATGTTGCCAGTTTGAGTGGGAAGGACGGGGTGGCGGTTCAGGAGATGCGCTGCGGGCGCCCTGAGCTAGACCGAGGGACTGCGGTGCGACGTGGGCTGTGCCACAGGGGGCAGTAGTGGGTCCCTCCGAGGCCCGTTATCCTTCCCGACAACATGAGAGACGTCTGCTCTCCCTGCGTGCCTGGGCCTTTGTGGGTGTGGCGCATGTAAAGAGAAGAAATGACAAATGAAAACGTCAAAAGGTTAAACAAATCACTTAGCCCACTTGTCATTTCCATCTGTAAATGTTTTGCTAGCATGTATGTCACATGGTGCTCATTTTGGGGAGGTCAGGTGTATTGAAGCATAATTTACGTGCAATGAAATTTCCTCATTCTAGGAAATGTTGACTTCCGGACAGAGCTGTGTGACTCAGGGCCATTGCCTCCCCATGTTAGATTCAGTTTTCAGACTTCAAAGTGAAGGGGAAGGTGGCCAGAAACTGACATTGTTCTGCACTTTCTTCTCATTCAGTTTAGGTTTCTGATAAGGATGCTTAGGAGGAGGCAGTTGAAGGGGGGCAACTCAGGAGAGCTCCTTATCACAATTCTAAAGAAAGGCACGTTTGCACGTCCGCGCAGATTAGCGACGCAATAATTAAGACATATAGGAGGAAGAAGAATGAACTGTGGGTTTCTTTTTATAAGGGCAACAATTGATTTGCTTATAAAAAGAATGATCTTAATGTGATAGCTTATTCATCTACATAGATAATTCTTTATTCTGTCCTTGATCCTAGAGAGCTCCAGAATATCATAAAGCAAATTCTTGCTAAAAACCTCCACTGCAATTCCCATCTCTAGAAGACATGTGAGACCCTGGATCTTTGTCCCCCGATGATTTCCAGCTCGTCCTTCCGAAGCTCACGGACCCTCCCTCCCTGGTGCCTCACCTCCTCCCGAGGCTATGAGCCCTGGGCGGGCTCCACTCCCTTCAGACCAGGCTGCTCTGGGAGCGCTGGGCGCAGACCTGACGTGTCCGCATGCCCAGGACAAAGGAGTGACGCTCCTCACGAGAGCACATTGATGTAGTTGCGACTCTTGTCCCAGAATGTCACATGACTCTGCAGGTGAATTCCCTGGCTGTGACGTTGCACCCTCACCGTGTGCTGCATCCGTTTCTACGTTAACTTCATGCTGTTAAAGAAGGTGTGGTACACACTCATCTCCGGTAGCTTTTACCCAGTTTGAACGTACCTTTACAAGTTCCAGAGTTAGAAGCCAAACGCAGCCCTTGGTTTTGTGCCCCTGGCTCAAACAGGGTGACCTCTTGGCGGGGACTGAATGCCGAGGCCACACTGGCCGAGATGGGCGCTTGCCCGCCGCCATCAGCTTCTCCTTCGGCCAGTTCATTGTTGTATTTTTAACATCAATTAGCAAAAGCTGCTGTGGATTTAACTGAATTGAAGACATTCAGTTTCATCATGGACATCTGGAAGTATATGTGCAGGATTTGTTATGTGCTTCAGGAACGGGGAAAAAGGGAGTAATTATGAAACTATATTTTCAGGGGTAGAGGAATATTAAAAATACAGAAGCACTTTGATCCTTGATTTCATGAAATTTCTCTTAATTTACTCTTGCTCTTAAATAATTCAACTTATTCACACACAGTTTTTGTGGAAAAACATCAACTATTTAGGTGCATTGCTGTCAGCGCCCGGGAGCGTCTGAGACCGCCGGGTCCTCGCTGGGCACGGGAGGGCGTCTGAGCGCCATGTGGCCTCTGCCTCGCAGCGGAACATCGGGCGCGGCTCCCGGGCTTCCACGTCTGCTCACGACAACGGGGCAGTGCTGTGGAATGCCGACGACAGATTCTCCAAAGCACTATTTTCAAAAAATTGCATGGGAACACGTACATGTGCCGCTCATCGAAGTCATACACCCCGTCTTGTTTTCCGTGGGTGATTATAAACTGTTCTCCCCAGAACCCTTCCAGGGACTTTTGTGAAATGCTGACAACAGATGGAAATGTGTGCATTTGGATATGTGCACAGGAGGTTCAGAAACTTCTCTAAGCTCTCAGCAAGGCAGTGTGCTTGAGAATTGGAGGCACCTGTCCTGGTCTCAAGCCCTGAGGAGGAATCATTACTGTACTTGGAAATTTACTGATTATTCAGGGCTTTTGAAGCGTGTGAGGCTAAGTGGGGTTGAAGAACGGGAAGGGTACTGGTCAGGAATGCTTAGAATTTATAGTTGTCTGGTATTTTCTCATTACAAGTCTGGGGTTATGGATTTCTGGGAAGTTACGTGTTATATTTAATGCTAATAATACTAAAGAATTATCAAAATGAAGTCCTAGCGTCCTATCATTGTGATCTTATTAGAAGGCCCAATGGCATTTTAAAAAATTATAATTTCCTAAGAGTTAAGAAATCCTCTTCATGTCAATCAACAACATCCCACCAGAACTGGTGATACGTTTTCTACTGAAACTGTCGATCTGCTCATGTCTGAAATGTCACTTGTGTCAAAAAATAAGCAGAGGGTGGTGTCTTTAAACCGGCCTTGGCGCGGGTCACCGGTCACACGCTCACCGTCCTCCTCCTCACTGGTCTCTGCACTCCAGCGCCTCCAGGTTCCTGGAGATGCTCTCCTGATGCCCCCCGTCCCCCCACTGTCCCGTCTGTTCGGAACTAGCCTCCACGCAGCGCTGATGAGCAGGGCTCTTCCAGCCGGTTATTTGCTCCTGTCTCCCGGGAATACTTTTCTTAAGGTATTTTATTCTCCAACAGGTCATGTACTTGAACACGTGTCTTCATGTTCCAGTTACATTTTCAGGGCTCTTATGTCCCAAGCAGAGGCAGACGGCAGCCACCATCGGATCGTGCAGCCTGCTTGGCGGGTCTGGGGTCCCAGCTCCTGCGGACACGGTCCCGCAGCCCAGAACGCCGACACCTTCGCCGCAGGTGAGTGGATGTGAAAACGATGGAACTGTATTTATTCTAATTTGTGATCAGCAGGTTGATCAAACTCAGTTACGTCGCCCTTTCCCCATACATTTTATTCCCCAACTCCTAAAATACATTTTAACAAAAGATGGCTGGTTAACATTTATGTTCAAATGTAATTTCAGTCTGCCGTACCATTTCTCCTATAAAATCAACCGCTCACATTAGGAGAAATATGTAAGACACATTTATTATCCATTTTGATGTTGGATTCTTTCTATATTCCAAAATTGCCTAGTACATGAGAAGAGGGAGGTATTGGGATACTTTCACACACAGGACAACGACCGAGTAATCAGCCAGCCGCCGTGCTGTGATTTTAAAGAAGCCGCACATCGCCGTGCGGTTCATGCAGCATCTGCCTGACGCTTGCTCAGCGTCGGGAGAGTCCCTGGCAGTTGCACCCGGCAAGGTCTCAGCCATAGCTCCCTGTCTCACCGGGATGTTTCAGAAAGATAGTCGTACTTATTTAAAGCCCAACCCGAGGGCTTTATTAGTGATGTTACCTTCTCTGTACATATAAAAGTCATCGCACATAAAAGTAACAAATACCTCACAAAAAAATCGGTGTTTTTAAAATATGATTATCAGAATCATTTGCTTTAGGAAGAGGAAACATCTTTTCTGCCATGTATACGACAGTATACTACATCGTCTATGTTAATAAAATAGCCTGTTTAAAAGTAATGCTGAACTAAGGTAACAAAAACTTAAGTTTTATCTTAGAAAGAAAAAACCATTGATTTTCTGAGAACCCACTGGAAAGGATGAGATAAAAAGAGACACTTGGCTTCTAGCTCCCCAGCGTCACTTTTGCAGTGTCGGGGGCAGCCAAAGAAAATGCTGTTGATTAGAGACCTGGCGATGAGCTTCTCGATTTCTTCCTTGAAAGACAGAGGTTTCCTGTCTCGCTTCCAGGGCCACATGCATTGCTGAAAGCCAGAAGACAGGATACATTTTTCACTGAAGTGACAATGGAAGTAATTACATTGTTAAGAGTGTCAACTTGTTTTTTCTTTTAAAACCCTTTGACAACGCAGACTAGCTAACATTAGTAACAAAGAACATGAACATTTGTATCAACACTGTCTCTTAAAACTTTCCGGTGCAACATCATTACATTGCCATTGTGCGTGACTACTTCATAAAAGACTGGGTTAGTTTAGACGGCTCAGGCCGTGTAAGGACCAACGGCACCTTTAGGGCTCACAGGCTGGGAGGGAGGGGCGCGTCCCCACGTGGAGAGGGCCTCCCCTCATTTCCAGCCCTCAGTCTGTGAGCAGAATGATCAATGTGGACTTAGAAGGAGATCGAGCAAGAGAATGAACAAAAGAAGTGTCGCTGCATAAAATCCTCCCCTTTATTCTTCACTTTTATTTCAAATATTAAAAAGGAAATGGAAAATGGGGTGAAGATTACAAATCATTCCTTTTAATGGAATACATCTCTCAGTATTTGGGGATGAAAACCTGCAGGACTGGTTAAGCACACAGTGTAGGGAAGAACATTCTCTGGTGAAAAGACGGAGGTCTGGTTTCATTTTTCTGGTCCAAAGTCCTGTTCAGCATTTGAAGTTATGTCCTTCGTTTCTGCATCATGGTTTATACATCCATCTGGTGCTTAGGAAGTAATTGTTTATGACCAAGTTCTGGATTTCGTTCATCCTACCTGGGGGTGATTCCTAAGTTTGGAGCATAGGTACTCTTAATTTACTTTAAATATCAAAATCTTATTTTCGGAGAAAAAAGAAGTAAAGAAAGTCCTGTTTCATGGAATGGAAGGAAGTATAAACTAGCAATTTCAAATTTAAAACCTAAGTAAGTTTTCATACAACTTTTAGCATTTCAATACTTTCTTATCAGTTAAAAAACTTTTTCTTTTTAATGTAAATATAGTTGGTATGCAATATTATGTTAGCTATGAAAACACTTTAAATGTAAATTTTCTTCTATGTGTGTTCATATTAAAGATCAGAAGCTGGGGGCCACATACTGCTGCCTTCATCCTTGTTGGCCATGCCATAGAAAGGTGTCTTCTCGTCCTTCCCACCGCTCCCCTGGCCTCCCCTTCCGTCCTCGCTGTCGGCCGCCCTGCCCCTTCCTTCTGAGCACGGCGGACCTCCCCGGTCAGTGTCGGGGTGTCCGCGGGGCGTGTGGCTCCAGCTCCTCAGGTCCTTTCCGGTGTCTCACACCGGATTTGGCAAGTGTGCTCCCCACGCCCCCCGCCCACCATCGTTTCCCACGGGCACAGCTGTGGCGATGTGTCAGGTGTGTTGAGCTCTTTTCTTAGCTTGGCCAGGCAGTTTGTCGTTGTTTCTCAGGCACCGATGCCAGCGAACTGTCCGTCTGGCGGCCACCAGGGGTGGGTCCTCAGCCGCTGTGCTCTGAATTTTATCAGGACGCCTTGCCACCTTGACTTGCTGAAAATGCTGCTAGTGAGTTTTTAGTCTGGATACACAACCGAGCTGTTTTGTGTGTTTCGCTGTCTGTAGTTGTGCGCGCTCTCTCTCTACTTGTGGGAATGAGAAATCAGGGTGCCACGGTCCTCCTGGCACAGCCTCTGCTCCCCCTTCCTGACAACGCAGCACAGTGGTCGAGGGTGTTGACTCTGCAACCGCTGCCCGGCTCGGTCCCCGCTCTCCTGCGTACAGCGCTGTCCCCGAGCACGTTGGGACGCTGTCTCCCCAACTCCCAAACTGGCGGCATGATGCATGCGATCTCAAAGAATCATGATAGGGCTAGGTGAATTAATATTTTTAAAGCAATTTATAATTGTACCTGGTACATGACGATTGCAATGTATGTGTTTGTTAAATAAATTTTAGTCGTACTATCTTAGTCATTTAAACATTCAATTAACAGCTCATTCAAAACAGAAAATACCACCACTGCTATGTCTTCATTATTTTATCAAAAATTGAAATCCATATTCTAATTACTTTGATACATAAGTTTAAGGAAGAAACCAGTGAGTCAATCAATAGTCAGGTGAATAAGCTGAACTACTGGTAATTAACACATAAAGAGTTCGGTAGCATGATTAATTTAGAACAATAAGTTTACCATAATGTCTCAGCAACAAAAACCTGCTTAGGTTACTGAAGCTTTGAGGTATTACTCACGGAAATAATTGTTAATCTTCCTGAAGTTGCCCAGGTTCGGACTTGAAGGGTGAGACGGGGAACTTTCAGGACCCCTCTGTCCTCACGAGTCATGCGCACTCTGCAACGTTTCAACAGCTCGCCAGCAGTTTTATCCTCCCTGTCACGGTGTAGAAAATTCACCCAGCTCTTGCCTGTTTCCAGTGACCCACAGCACACGGGTCATTTGTGACAGGAGCGATTTAGGTTTGCTATAAGGAAGAACTTCATGAATGTGGAAATTAAGCAATGAGACTAGCGTCTCCTTTTGTTGGCCCATTAACAAACAGGTTAGTTAGTCTAGGATATGTTAGGATGGTTCTTCAATACCGACCTTTTACTGAAAAATAGTATTAATAACAATAATACTATCAGGTCTATTGTGAAACAATAATAATAATAATATACAAAGGTTAATTATGAAGAACTAGGAAAAAAATAAGTATTCTATCAAAAATTATAAATGTCTACCTAAGTGGCATTTGGAGAAAAAGGCAGCACGTATTTTGGGAGAGAGACTGACCTCCAGGTGTATGTAGGTAGCGGCCTTGCAGGAGAGTGGGCGGCCCCGTGGGTCGGTGTGGAGGCCAATACACGGGCTTGTGATTGGCTTTTCCAGTGGGTCCTATGGAGGTCGATTCCATGTGCTTCAACTCACCGCAGGCTGCTGGTCTGTCTGCTCATCCACGGCCGAGCTCATGGAGCACACACAGCCTCCCCTGCCTCAGGACCTCCTGTCTCCCCCTGGGGTTGCAGCTGGGGGTTAGGTGGGGGGCTGTCTGAGCTGAGGGAGGCGGGCCCTGTGGTCAGGATAGGCAGCAGGCCGGAGGCTGGAAGTCAGTTCTCTCTGGTTGCAGGGTTCTCTCTGCTGGTGCGCCTTCCTCAAGCTCTGAGGAAAGGGGTCATTTTCCTTCTCCGTTTCTCAGATCCCCCACTCATTATATTCTCCGAATGCCAAATTCACGATCATGGCCAACATAAACCTGCTAACTTCTGTGGTTTGGGATTCCAGAACACGCCCCGTGACTCGGGCGATTAAAGAATCTTCGCCATGTGTAAAGCAGGGCAGTGAACATTGGCAGGTTATTCCAGTTCCCAAAGTCGCTCATGTTAATGTTTGGATTTGCTGTGAAGAGAAGAGAAATGGACATGCCCAGTCCTGGCCATGTCCCCCCACTGCAGTCTTCCATGTTCACAGTCAATGGACCTGCACACAGTGGACGGTGTGCTTTTGACAAGCGATGTTGACGAAACTGTGGCATGAGCTCGGCTGATGTGAGAGAACAATGAAGAAGTGAATCGACTGTTTGCCAGTGTCCCAACATTGGGAGTCTCCCTTATCTGTGGGCGGTGGCACACCATTTCCTCAGTGAGGGCTACCTGTATCAGCTAGGTTGGATTTTCCTGAGCTTTCTGAAGATTTATTGACAACTGTTTGTTGCTTCTTTTTTCTCTCGTCTTCTAAGGACCGCTGAATTCCACAGTCTGTTCAACCACACGCTGGTGTCCGCAGGCGGCCCCCATTCTGTGCTGCTTGAGTCTGATCCTTTCGCCTGATTTCTACTGATGTGTGGTCACTGCTTCTGTGGCTGCATCCGGTCTGCTGTCACACTCATCCAACACTTCTTCATTTACACTATTGTAAATGTCTTAGAGTGGGTTTCCACATCATTGTGGTTGTTCCAGAGTATCCCAGCTTCCATTTCTGTTTGCGTTCTCTGTCTTTTCCTGTTACTACCGGTTGGTTTAGTCGCACATTTGCTAATTCCTGCATTCCAGCTTCTTGCTTTGTCAGTGGACCCTACTTTCTTTTTGCTCCCTCTGCGTGTCCTGAAATGTGTGACAAACATAAACATACTGGTCACTGTGCACAACACACCACGGAGCCTGTTCCCTGGAGAGGGCGCTCTTCCCGCCCTCAGGCAGCCGGGAGGAGGGGCCAGAGCGCCTAGTGCAGGGATTCCACTGGACGGGAGCAGAGCTGCAACTTGACTTAATTTTGATTGACCTCTGGCTTCTCATAATTTGATGTCAGCATTTGCGTTCTGTCTTGATTTCCAAAAACTCGGCGGAAACCCCTGTGCAGTATGCATGGCCGCCACAGGGCTTGGGGGCCCTGAGAGGGAGCTTGCTTTCCTTCCCACTCTGGCTGCTGCTCAGCCAGCCCTGGTGGGGGGTCGGGGTCAGGCCAGGGCTGCGCCTGGGTTCCTCTACCTCCCCATTCTCCACTCAGACGGGCGGTCACTGGGGTCCCTTCGGTCCTCCTGAATGGTCACTTCCCCTGTGGGTGCCCCATTCCCACATGGACCAGAAGTCTCCCCTGGATGTGGGCAGCTGCCCATTCCTGCTGCTTTGCTGAGCACCAATTAATTTAGAATATTTTGCATACAAAGCTCTGAGGTGCCTTAAAACTTAGCTTTAATTTTTTTCTAATTTTTTTCAATGGCAGCAATGGTCTGCTATACTATGTATATGCAAATGAAAGTATGTATTTTTAAATCGCCCAAATTTAAGATTTTTTTTCAACTACTTTCTCACAATTGGGGTGTGAATTATATCTCCTCCTACTTTGGAAAATAAATAGTTCTATTCCTCCTCATTGCAATTGCTACAAGAAAAAAAACTGAGGCAGGACAAATATACAATTACCACTTTGAATTTAAGGCGATAATTCAGGAGGAGAAGAGAAAACCTCTCTACACAGCACAATGAGAACCAGTGGGGTTTTCCCTCAGTTTGAATTCAGTTGTTGAACAAATTGCCTTCCAGGCCCGTCCCTTTGCCCCCCAGCACTGCTGATGTCACCAAGAATGTAGAAAACTAAATGTAACGCCTGCTTCTTTTCCATCAAAGAGACGGCGTTTGTTCAGGATGGAAGCAGCGGCCGCAGCAGCGGCCAGGCTTGCAGTGCATGTGGACACTGCCCCACATGTCTGCACGGGCCGAGCGGGGCTGCTCCGTGGGCTCCAGGCAGCGAGGTCAGAGCCCGGTGGGGCCCGGACTGAGTCCAGCTGGAGGCTTGGTTCATAGCGAAAAGGGCTTTTCTGCTTTGGGCAGATTTTCGGATGGTGTGTCACTGTGCTGTTTGTCTCTGCAGAACAACGGTCACAGTTGTCGTTTGGCCATGTCCCTGGTATTGACGAGGTCCTGATTTCTGGGGGGTGATGATCAAATCAGAAAAATGCTCACCAGCGCCACTGGCAGAAAATCAATGGGGGCTATTTAAAGAACATTCACTGAGCTCCAGCTTCCTGGGGCCCCACATGTTACTGTCGGGCAGATACAACGTAATTTTGTGAAAATATGTTTTTGTTCTTTATAACCATAGTAACAGGCATTCTTGAAAGGGTGTGCGAAATGCGACAAAGCCAGAAATCCAGAATTCACAGCGACTTACTGCAAATGAAGATCTGAGAATGAAACAGTTACCCCCCCCCACCAGGCGAGGAGACCTTGAGGAGGCGCTTAAGCTTGGGGGAGGCATCAGAGGGTGAGTAGCTGGGACAGCTTGGGGTGACCGTGACCCCAGAGTCCCTGTGACCCCCATGGCATTTTCATAAGACTGGGTCCTTCTTAAATACTACACTGCTATGCAAGTAGCAAACAGGTGAGATGGTTACATAACTTTTCATACCCTATTCAAATTACAGACACTGAAAACAAGGTGGTTTTCCTCTGGTTTCTTCATCCAGGAGTTTTGTAGAAATGGATGAAGCCCTGGTTAATGATGAATTTCTATACAATTAGTCTCACAAGTAATAGAGCAGATTTTAAGTTAAAGATGATTTATCATCACACAATTGTTTAAATGTTTGGACTTTGAAAGAAGAAATGCTAAGTGAATAATATATTAGAAAATCATGAAATAAAGGGGGGAAAAAAACCCCAAACAACCAAAGACAGTCCCAGAGAACTTCTGGAGAAACACACTCTGTAATTTCCTATTATACACGATTGAAACGTCACGGCTCACCCATCTGATGCCAAGAGTTCAGCGCAGTGCTTTCTGGAACCTGGGAAGACTCGCTCGGGGCTGCCCGCACTCGAGGCCCCGCCTGCCCGTCAGGAGGGGGACTCAGTGCGCTCTGACTCGCAGGGTCACACGTTTCCCTAAACTAAAGACAAAACAAAACAAAAACAAAGCCAGCAACAGCTACATGGAAATTGTTTTTAGGGATCTTTGGTTCGTTGGCAATGTTTAAAGCAAGTACCCACACTGATCCTCCTGGTATTGCTGCCTAAGAAAAATCCGTCTCTATTGGACAGCACCTTGGAGACTTTCTGAGCCTTGTATTTCTGTCAGACATGCCATTGTCACTGCGGATTCACAGCGAGGGTTGACGTTATCACCGCAGAGTAACTAACAGTGGTAGCAAGGTGTCCCAGTGATGGCGAATGAGACAAGCCACTGCACCTCCAAGGGCCCCGAGCAGAGCGTCTGTGGACGGGGGCCATCATGGGACAAGTCACTGTCACCTCTGTGAAGGGTCTGCTGTCCCCGTGCCTCCTGCACCTCAGCCAGACCTGGTCAGAGACCAGACAGACTTCACTGGGCGAGCCTGGCTGAGAGAAGTGATGGATGGTCCGTATTTGCAAGTCAGAGATCGGCAGACGCTCAGGTGGTGCTTCGTTCAGATTTGAGCTTCATTTGAGCCTTCGAGGTTACTCGAACAACATTTAATTACATTCATACCTGAGCTTCCCATGTAAATAGATGTCGGAGACTCAGAATCACAGGAAGTAAAATGTAGGAAATGCCGGCTAGCAGTGATTTCTCCCGTCCCTTTCTGTCCATGTGTCACTCACGATGTTTTCTGTGCTGGTCTGGTGTCCAGCAGGTGACATGTTCCGGGAACTAGGGAGAGACCGCGTGCCAGCTGGATGCATGTTGGACTTGGCTGCCCTTTCAAAGACAAGGGAGTGAGGGAAGGGAAATAGAAAGTCATGGTGAGCCCTCCATAAGGGGTTTCATGCTCTCAAACGAGGCACCAAGCAAAAATAATGTTTTCAAAAATAAAACAAAATGCCTGGAGGAGCTCTGTACTAAGAGAACCCTCCTTTCCTAAGCATGGCTGTTCAGAAGAAGGACATTTACTAAACCCTGCAAGAACAGAGGCTAAAATTGATCCATCTCCCCGGGATCATGAGCTAAAATCCCAGGCAGAAGAGCACTCTGATTTCTGTTCGTAGAAGTCATGTCTCACAAAAGGCGCAGGTGGAGCCGTGACAGTGGAGGGCACGGAGGGTCCCCTGGGTGCCTCTGGAGAAGGCAGCTGGACCCTATCTGGGTCCCTCAGAAGGCTGCTTTCAGGAAGCACCAGGAGGGTTACACATGGGTTCAGATCACATCTGGAACAGTTCCTGCTGCCCTCCGGAAGAGCTTTCACTACGGCCATCTCGGCTGGAGTCCCAGTGGGCATGGTTTGATCATTTCCACCCTGGTACCTGGCAGCCTGCCTTTTCAAAATGACCTCTTTCAATGGCTGTATTTTGGGAGTAGAATATAGAGCATTTAATAGTTGGCATTATGTTTAGAATTTAAATAGAAAAGACACTAAAATAGCAGCATCAGTTACAGTGAGATACTTCTTGCTTGGAAATGATGGAGTCAAATGGCCTTGACCTCTGGCACAATGCACCCTGACCCCGGTCCATCTGCTCCAGCCCGAGGTGGGGGGCAGCGTACTCTGGTCTGGGGAAGCCCTAGGCATCCCCTGCACGCAATTCAGTGCTCAGCTCTAATGTGATGACAAGCCACCCAGGCCTGTCCAGAGCTGTAGTTTCCAATACCCTCTAAAACGTTTTTCCTTAGAAGGAGCTCTTTCTGATCAAATTTTGTTACTCCGTTTATTTCTTTTATTCTTTGCAATTCAGTTACAACGCAGTTCCGTGGGTCCTGTCTCTTGAGCTCCCAGCCGAACTCAAGTCAAAACCCATTAGCGACTGGGTGACAATCCTCCACGGGGCACACAGAGGCGCTCTGAGAGTGAGTGGCACCGAGCGCTCACGGGAGACTCTGTCCAGGCTGGTGGGCAAGCGTGTCGGGCAGCAGCGGCATTTGCATCGTTTACTTAAGAAATCATCTAAACCTTAAAGATTTGATAGTATTCCGCATGTATCCAAAACTGCTGATTATTTTTCTTGGACTGCATGAGACTGGAAGAGACTGAAAAGATTTCAAAAATACTATTGTGCTAACATAAGTCCATGCTTGCTAGAGCAAGAGCCTGAGACTGTGAACTGCACCTGGTGCAGCTGCAGTCAGAGAAACAAAAACGAACTTTTCCCACAAGGTCCCGGAAGGACAGCGCAGCCTGAGTCCAGGGAAGATTGGAGTTTCATTGTGAGTGGGAGGGAGTCGCGCTTGCACCTGTGTGTGGAGAGTCACGGCATATCTTCCTTTCCCCCTGCCTACGTGGGTGTCCGCTACATGACTTTTGTAGCTGCTGGAGACCGCCAGTCCCTCAGCACATTTCCTGCACCCCTGGCCTTCTCAAGTGTTGGTTACAGAAACCTCTGTGTGAGGAAAAAGTTACACTCAGGTGCTAATTTATGTGCATGGGTGGTCCTCATCAAAAATGACAACCCAAGGCAAGGCGGATTGCCCACAACGTAGAGTGGACGCAAAGCCGGAGTGGGTCACGCCGTGAATCGCCATCTATTCCACTCGAGTGTGGACTTTGACCCCTGACACTGAGAAGACCATGCTGTACTTGGGGTCAATGCTAGTGGTCTCACAACTGGCAGGAGAGGCTCTCTCGCTGTTTGTTATAAAGTTACTGCAGACACCAAGTCGATGGATTCTGGGATGCTGCTCTTAGAAGAAAGACGGGGTGAGGTTCCTCCGAGCTTCTGCTCACAGTGTTTTCATCACCAGATCAGTATGTCCCCTTGTTTGTGTGACTTTTCATTTGAGGACAACTTATCTGATGTATATTAGTGGTTCCTTGACATTGACCTCCCCGCTGATAGCACTGCAGCTCACACCTGAATGGAGCTTCCCCAGCACCCACTCAGTCCAGGCTTCTTGCACTTAGAAGCTCCAGGCCCTTCGGCCTGATCCCTGGGGCCATCCTAAACAGTAAACTCGCCGACAAAACCCTCAGCAGTGTGAGAAGCGTGGCTCTGCACACCACACAAGGATGCATGTCTGTAGTAGCAGAGCACAAACAGCTGGGCAGGATGCCCTGCCTTTGACTTCAGCTGGCAGGTGCTGCTCCGTCCTGTCCACGGCAGGTCAGGAAGCTCCTTGGTCTGGGCCACAGGTGCATTTCAGTGAGTGGGTGGGTGCTTGTATCTGAAATTCGTGAACAATAAGGACGGGCTGTCCGCAGGCGAATCCTCATGGCACATGCAGGACCTGCCGAGCATGCTCCCTGAGAGTGGAGCCTGCCCCTCACACATGAAGCGTCCAAGGCAGCCTCTTGTCCGGGAAGTGGGAGCACAGGTGACAAAGGCCCTTACCTCGCCACACAGTAGCAGGTGACTCCCTCTGGCTCAGCTCCAGGCAGACTGTCCCCTAAGCAGTGGGAGAAAAATGGCATTAACTCAACCTACTTCTGGGTTACGACTCAAAGATCTCAGTTCTATAGGAGTGAATATACATTTGAGTCAACGCAAAGGAAATGGGGCATGAGAAGCGTGTTCAAATGAAGTGAAAACTGCCAGGACTCTGTGTCCTTTATTTAAACAATGGATCACTGACTACAGACGAAGGGCAGACGAGGGACCCAGTCCTTGCTTGTTTCACTTTGGAACAACTTTTGCTTTGACAGGACCCGGAAACTCTGTGTTCTCTATCTTAGAGGCAGGAGACCTGTTGTCAAGGCCTGTCCATGCCCCATTTGGGCCTCTGTTCGTCCCTCGGACACAGTCCTCCAGAGGCTGGGCTTGTCCCCAGTCTGCCACCTCCCAGTTCTCAGTCAGACGTGGAGGGTTTTTCAGACAGAGGCCTGGACATACCCGTGTGATCAGCCAGAGAGCTGCCTGCTCACACAGCCCTCGTGCCTTCCAATATTTGGAGTTAAAGGTTTATGACCAAGGAGTGTGCGCGCCACCAAGTGAGACTCGAAGCTCCCACCTCATCACGTCTTCGCCCCCCGTCCCATTTGTTAGGGGTTTATCGTGAAAATGCAGTCTTGTATCAGTGTGCTTCCGTGTGTGTGAACGTACAGTTGTGCCGATCACATTTTCCTGTGCCTTGTTTTAACTCAAGGCACTGCACCCTACACCCTAGATATATTCAGTTACAAAGTCTGCTAGGATTGGCACGTCCGAGGCCCTTGCGTGCCGCGCCTCCACGTTGAATGCTGGCCCCAGTTCAGAACACAATGCACCCCTGCTGCATTAGGGCATGTTGCCCACCTAGCGAGTGGACGTCCTGGGAGGAGCAGAACTCAGGGTCCAGAACAAAATAAACTTTCCTCGGCAGGTTTGACGAACATTCACTTTGAACAGTTTCTCTCCTGGGGCCTTAAATTTCAGTGATGACACCAGAAACTACAAAACGATTTTATTCAACTACGGGTGAATTGGTTGAAAATAAACTGACTGATCTGACAAATTGATTACAAAGACAAATTGCTCAATATGACAAATCGCTCAAAAATGAATATTTCTGATTGTTGGCCTCCAATTATTTGTAATTTTGTGCACTATGGAAATGCATTTGCAATTTTTATGCACCTGTAAGTATTTTCATCCTTTTATCGAAAGTCGGGGTGAAAGGAGAAGTGATTTTTTTTGCGTGAACTCTAGGAGGTTTAGAAAATGTGTCCATGTTTCTGACCACGTCTGTTCAATTTCTTCTCTAAACACATCACTGATGTGCAGTGAGTTGCATATACTTCTTTCTATTACCTCGGTCTTGTGAGCAGAAATTGTTTGAAATTGCGGCAATGTAATGACACAGGAGTGTAAACATTATGGCTAAAATGTTGCTGGAAAAAACTTGCATTAGAATCAAACACATAGAGTGCAATAGGAAAAGAGAAAATCATAATTAAAATAAATGAAGACAACACCATGGACAGACTATGAATTGATTTCATTTTTTTACAGTGTTAATTCTTTCTTTTTTATTAAGATGCATTTTATTTATTTTTCTCCTTTGATGGCTATGTCTAAATATCCCATTACCATTCTTTATTGTTGTTCAAGTCCACTTGTCTCCATTTTAAAATAGAAACACTTTATAAAGTAGAAGGTGTTATCCAAATGGTTTTTAAGGTTTTGAAACTTGCCTGTAGTCAAATCATCTGGAGCTGGAAGTAAAATTAAAAACTCACAAACACAAGCAAAATGAGCATCATGGTGGAAAGAGAACTGAGTTTGGGTGGTGAACACACAACACAGCATACAGGTGACACGTATAGAACTGTACGCCTGAAACCTGCATAATTTCATTATCCAATGTCACCCTGACACATTCAGTACATAAATGAAAATGAAAACGTAGAAGAAGCAGAAATGCAAAAAGGCACGAGGTGCAAACACCTCTGTGCACAAAGTAATCAGGGTCTGAAAATACTTTGTCCTTTCAATTTACTCATGTCTGTCCTCAGCCACTACCTGCAGTTTGTTTTTTTATAAACCACGTAGCAGTTAGCATGCGTGATGCCTAAGTGTCCACAAATAACCTGAAACAGATTTTCTGTTTCTGTAGAAGAAACAAGATCTTCTCTACCGTCCATGAAATAAAGAGACTGAAAGTTCAGCTTTCTATACGAGAAAGTGGGCTAACATTCGACGCACGATTTGAAGTAGTGAAATAGATTTTCTTGTGGCTTATCAGTTGAACTTTATCTCCATAGACAAAGTTACATATCCAAGAAAAAGAATTAAAGTTTAATTCCTTGGAAACATTGTTTTCAGATGCTAAAACGGACAGAACCGACTCCTGCTTCTTCTTCGGGTTTGTCAATAATGACAGCAGACCCCTCACCTGGACGCTCCTGCTTCCCGCCAGCGCCTGGACCGGCCACCTGCAGGGGGACAGAGTGGCCCGGGACAACCTCAGGACCCCTCTGGGCAGCTCTGTCCTTAAGGGACGCTGCCATTTCCCAATAATGCTTTTTCTTTTCTTTTCTTTTTTTTGGAAGAAAGAAGAGGGAAAAAGGCTGTTTAACTTTTGGGAAACTGAAGTGATTCCTTAAAATGAAAGAAGACATCAGGGAAAATACAGTCTTACAAACTAAAATTATGTTGAGAAATGTTTGGCTCTTTAAATGAAATTCTGTTTCTAAGAGGTAATCGTTGAGACATGTTTCCTCTCCAAAAAAGTTTTATCTGGAACAAACCAACTGTAACATAAAATTGAAGAATTATGTACTTTGAAGTGCCTGGCGTGTCCCAGCGTGGCCACCCGGTGTCACCGGAGTGAGAGGGCGGCTCTCCTCCTGGGGCCCTGGGGCTCGAGTGTCCGAAGCCAGGCGGCGCCCCTGAATAGCCTTTTCACGCTGTTGTCGCCCTGAGCCGGTTTCCCCCTTGGTTCCCGTCTGAAAGGCTGTCCGGGTCTGGGACGGGCTTCTGTCACGCAGTTGGACACGCCTGGGTCCTTCGTGCAGGTGTGCAGTGCCCCCTTTTCACAGTGGTGTCATTGCCCCAGTGGCCTCATGCTGATGGCCACTGCCGGTCTCCACTGCACGCATCTTCCGTGTGTCAAGTTCATTCCCAGCTGTCGGCTCATTTCCGGCTCATGCCGCTGTAAGCATCGTGACCACGCCTTTGCGTGGGCATAGGTCTAAATTTCTCCCGAAGAAACACCTAGAAATGGGGTCTCTAGGTCATAGCACGGTGGCACGTTTAACTTTAGGAGAAACTGAAAACTGTCTTTGCGAGAGATCGAACCATGCAAGCACAGGGATTCCCCCGTGTCTGTGCCTTCAGCAGCTCCTGGTGACATGCTGCCTTTGGGTTTAGTGTGGCCGGCTGGATTTAGTGTGGGCAGCCCTGGCTGCTGATGGTGTCCCAGAGGGTTTTGGGGGCAATTATCACTTTATCATAATCATTAAACTATATTATATATTCTGGATACCAGTCTTTCCATACACCCACAACATATTTTCTTCCTGTCTCTGCTTTCCTTTTCATTCCTTAAATACCACCTTTTGATGAGCCCAAGCATTGAGTTGTGATGGTATCCAGTTTATCAGCCACGTTTAGCAGTTGAGACATTGCTCATCCTCACCAAAGAGGGTGTCTTTGCCTACTTGAAGGGCTCAAAGACAGTCTTCCATGTTTTTCCAAGTGGATTTCACGTTTCAGCTTTACTTTTCATGTCTGTACTCCACTGTGAGATCATTCTTGTATGGTGTGGGGGGTAAGGGTTGAAGGTCATTTTCTTCACAAATTTATTCAGTTGTTTTATTTCATCTGTTGAAAATACACTTTACTTCTCTTCATTGGATTCATTGGCACTTTGGATGAAAAAAAACTATAATGTCTGAATTTCCTATTCTGTTTCATTGATATTTTGAACTTTATGCCAACGCAGTTCGTGGTATAACTTTCAATAAGTATTGACATCTGGTAATGCCAGTCCTACAAACGTGTTCTTCTATCATCTTCTCTATTCTAGAATCTCTGCCCTTTCCACTCGTGTTCAAATAAGACAGCCAATGTTTTCCAACAAAATTCCTGTTGAGATTGGACTGAAAGTGTCTTGTCTTGATTGGCTGATTTAGTTAGAAATCGTGACGTGTTTTGTGGCTTTACCCATAAAGGCCTTGTGTGCTCAGGCTCGTCTCAGGGCTACTGTGGTTTCCTTTCAGACTGCCGCAGTAAGGTGGGCGTTTTGGTAAAGTGAGCCGTAATCCTTTTGCTGGGAGAGGATCTTGCTTTCAGTTTGCGAAAATCGCAACATCTGGGAAGCGCCTCACAGCAGACAGCAGGGGGTGGAGGGCTGCCTGCCTGTCCTTGAAACTCAGTCACTGCCTTCAGCTGACGAAGGCTCTGCGTGTTGGGAGCACGGTGCTGGAGAGTAGGAGGTTAGGGGCAGAACTCAGAAAAAGTTATCACTAACGAATTGTTTGATTAACCCATGTCACTGTTAATTCTGTGAAAAGCACGTAAATCTCAGGGGAGAAACAATGTCACGAAAATTCGTTAACTCCAGAAGTTGAGTATGGCCTGATGTTTCTGATTCTGTGAATATACATCTCTATTAGGTCACGTGTTTATGATGAAAGTGCCTTTATGTTGACCAAGGGAACTGACATAAGGTTTTCTCTCAAAATTGTTTTCATAAATCGGAAAGGTCCCCTTCTCACACAACTGTAGTCTAAACCGTCACTGTTTGGGTCGGCCAGGGCTTTGCTCTTTGGACCCCAGCCTGCCTGATGTCCACTGAATTTCTACCCTCACGGTTGTCACTCAGCTTTGAAAAGGGGACATTTTTCACCACTCACTGAGAGTTTCAGGGGCTGAGACGAAGTCTGGCTTCCTGACGGACCTGCCGCCCATCACCAGAATCATCCAGTTTGCCACACACATTGTTACTGCTGAACTTGACCATGGGTCTAACTGATGATGCTCCCTGACATTCGAAAGGTCCAGGTGTGCTGTAAACATGACTTTTCAATTGCTACAGAACAGCAGTGTTTTCATGTACTGTAATTTGTGCCTGAACGTGTCCAGCTGATGATACAGTCGGAGAAAATGATACCAGATGTATTCAGGTGACGATCTGTTCAAAGTCTCACTCTGAAGAGCTTTGGACACTCAACCAGTGAGGGAGGTGGCCGTGCAGAGTCCTCTGTTTCTTCCAGGTTCCCAGTCCGAGTTCCCGTGGAGTGCATCTCGTGCAAAGGGTGTGACCTCTCATCCCATTTATCCCACAGGTACCTGCTGGCACGTTCCTCATGTCACTTCCAGACCAGGGAGAAGAGACATGTCATGTAGGAAATCACAAATTTAAAGCCATGTGGTCGGTGGTATGAAGAAACTAGTCGTGGGGGTGAGTTCCCCAGAGAAGGGGCTTGCATAGGTATAGGTGGGTGACCGGAAGGAGCTGACAGGTTGGGGGCGCTGGCCTTGAGATAGAAGACAGAACTTGCAGGGGTCCGAACTTCCAACACACTGGGTCCTTTCCCAGGCCCTGGGAGATCGCTCTGCGTCCTGGGCATGCGGGGAGAGGTCCCTGTGTGCTCCCTGGCTGAGTGAAGAAAGAGGTGCGGATTCTTTTCTTGTTTTGTGGAAAACCTTGGAAGGTTTTCAATAAGAAGCTCTGGTTGGCAGGACTAGCGAGTGTCAGAAATCCTGTAATTTACACATAATGATTTCTAAGTTTTTAAAAAAATTTTAATTACTTTATTGTTGTTCAATTACAGTTGTCTGCATCCTCTCCCCTCACCTCCCCCCACCCCATCCAAAACCACCTCCCTCCCCTGCCTCCACCCTCCCCCTTGGTTCTGTCCGTGTGTCCTCTATAGTGGGTCCTGAAAACCCTTCTCCCTTAGTCCCCTCCCCCGTCTCCTCTGGCTATTGTTAGATTGTTCTTAATTTCAATGTCTCTGGTTATGTTTTTCTTGCTTTTTTCTTTTGTTGATTATGTTCCAGTTAAAGGTGAGATCATATGGTATTTTTCCTTCACCGCCTGGCTTACTTCACTTAGCATAATGCTCTCCAGTTCCATCCATGCTGTTGGAAAGGGTATAAGCTCATCTTTCTCTTTGCTGCATAGACTTCCATTGTGTAAATGTGCCATAGTTTCTTGATCCACTCATTTACTGATGGGCACTTGGGTTGTTTCCAGCACTTGGCTATTGTGAATTGTGCTGCTATGAACATTGGAGTGCATAGGTTCTTTTGGATTGGTGTTTCAGGGGATTTCTAAATTTTTAAGGCAAGATTATTGTACAGTTAGCATAACTGTCCCTTAATTTCACATACCAAGTGGAATTCTGCTCCGCAGGGGGTGCCCTGTCTGGACAGCGCTGGTGGTCAAGCAGAATGAGAACAGAGCGCGGCGCCCCGCCCAGCTGGCTGTCTCCTTCACTCTCTCCTCCTCTCCGTCTGCCTTTTTCCTGGTCTCCCTCTGCTTGAGGCTGTTTTCTCCTCCTGCCCCTGAGCCCCCTTTCCCATCTGCTTCTGCTCCAGGTGCCCCTCCCCTCCTGCAGCTCCACTCGTTTCTTCTTTCTTTATCTCTAAGATGAGTAAAAACCCTCAAGATTAGGGCCTTCTGATGGGTGACCTGTAGGCTTTGATATTTTCTGTGACACTTGCTTTGTGCCTTGTTCTCTCCCTGGGAAACAAATGTTGTGTGACCGTCGCTGGGAGACGTTTCACTGGCCCAGCTGAGCAACAGAGATGGGGAAACAGACACAGGGATGCAGGTGGTCCCAATGTCAATGGCCTTCAGGCATTTCCTACCGTGTTTTTCATTCCCATGTATTTCTGGCACAAAATCTTTGCATTTGAAGCTGTGTCGGAAAGCCGGTCCCTTGTGTCTCAATGCATTTTCCCCTTCGCTCCAGGCAACTGTTTCCTGTCCTGAAGCATAATAATACTTTCTCTTTCCTGCTTTCTTCCTTGTAGCTTTTTGTACGTTTATAGTCTAATGTTTGTTCTACTCTTGACTGAATTTTAATACATTTAACATTTTCTTACAGATACACACTCTCTGCTCTTCCTCTACAGCCTAAAACAAATCTGTTGTCAAGAGTAGAAAACCTCCAACTCCCACAGCTCTCCTTTTTAGCAGATGTTCCCAAAATGCTAGAATATGTTAAAACACATGTTAGAAACTGTGAAGACTGCTTTATCCAAACCACTGATGTTGCGGAGAAAGCCAAATGAAGGGTGAGCGTGAGCAAGGGGAAGGGGTTTGCTCAGGACCGAGTCACTGGAGTGCAGGGCCCGGGCTGAGCGCTGGCTGCGGGAGCCCTCTGGGTGCTAGTGGCCCACTGACGCTCCCTCTCCTGGGCCGGCGGCAGGGGCAGGTCCCAGCAGCTGTGGGCAGCCTGCTGGCGAGCCTGGCAGATCCCGGAGACTGGCTGCCCAAGGTGCAGACAACATGGCCCCGGTGTGTCTTCCTTCAACACAGAGCCTGCAGAATAAAAACTGTGTGTACCAAGCTTGCAGCCAAGGTTCCAGCTACAACGGAGGCTCTGCCAGTGAGACTGGTGCACCCACTTGACTTTGGTGCTGAGCGAAGCAGGGAGAGAGCCGGGTAGTAACCTGTGAGACCCATGTTGCTGGTTCCGAGTGTCGGTGAACCAGAGCCGGCCCTTCTGGTGGGGACCTGCTGACTTGTCAGCACAGCCTCCCTGTAGCTGGGGCTCCATCCTCTGAGAGTACTTGATGATGCCACGTCCCCGAGGTAAGGAAAGATCAGCTTCCTGGTAGCCGTGGTCGGGTCTCTTGTCGGAGTATCATTCCTGGAGCTGGGGGGTGGGCGGCGCTCTTGCAGCTCTGTCAGCAGCGCTGAGGCGCTGGCTCTCCTGAAATAGCTGAGATGTTGATTTATGTTGAAATTTCATGTCTTAGGTTTATTTTCTCTTACAACGTTTCACCGGGTGTCAGTGCATCAAATAGATTTATTAATAGCATTACCTTGACCCAACATCTAAATGCTATTTTGTAATCATGCCAACTGTGTATTGCTTTTGAAAATTGCTTCATCATCCAAAACACATTAGCTTTTAAAAATGTGATTTAAAAAATTCACCTTTATCTGATTTATTTACATGATTGCAATAATGGGGAAAATAAAAAAGGATAGCTTGTCACTATTTTATATGATATGGTCATTATCGGGTTGGCTAAAAGGTTGGTTGGTTTGTCTCGTAGGCTAGCTCTAGTAGCACTTAGTCGTCTTCAACTTCATTTAGAACTGTGTGCATTAAAAAAAAATGCATCAAAATTGGCAAACTTTTGTGTAACCACTTTAATGTTGAAGATGGAAGAAAATGCGCAACATTTTTTGGCAGACTGTGCTTTGTTATTTCAATAAAGGTAAAAACACAACTGAAACGCAAAACAAAAGGACCTGTGCAGTGCGTGGAGAAGGTCCTGCGCCTGATCGAACGTGTCAGAGGTGGTTTGCGAAGGTTCGTGCTGGAGATTCCTCCCTGGACGACGATGCTCCCTGGTCGGGGGAGCAGCTGAAGTGGATAGCGATCCAGTGAAGACAGTAACTGAGCACAGTCAGCGTTGTACGAGGTGGGAGATCACTGATGTACTCAAAGTATCCAAATCAATAGATATTGGTGAAGATGAAATGTGCCTTATTTTACAGAAAAAAGCTAAACAGACTTTTGGGCCAACCCAATATATTTAAATATCACCATATAAAGGAGCTTTTATATGCATCAGCTTAGTCGTTTTTGTAGTTGATTACAGACCTATGACATTTGGAGCACATGTAAATATGTATATTTTACAAAAGAAAATAATAATAAAATTCCAGAAATTTCTGTCCCACACCTAGGCTCTCAAACTTGAGTGAAAATCTTCAAAGGGCATTTTACTGCTTTAGCAAATATTTTCAGGTTTTTATTAAGCAACATTCCTAGTTTCTCACAATTTTAAAATGCATCAAAAACATGTATGTATATGTAACAAATATACCCACATGATTTATTTTCTGAGTTTGCATTATAGGAAGAGTTGATACTTTAGATATTCATTTTTATATTCAGCGTTTAGATAATAGCTTTTTAACTTGACTCAAGTACATCATTACCTGGAGTGAAAGATGGTTTTGCTTTGCAGTGGAGTATTGGAAATCAATGACTGTTTAATGTTGTATTTATGACCATGTCGAAACCATCAGATCGCGGGCTTCTCCAGTCATGTGAAGAGATCACATGCCCAGCTAGATGCGCTGCCGACCTGCTCGGGCTTGGAGGTTTCTGTGCGTTTTTATCCTCACTGCGTTGCATGCTGGGTGACATTGGCCCTGGACCCTGGGGACAGCTCCGCTGCCAGCTGGGAGCTCACGGAGCTTGGTCAGCTGCGGGCAGTGGGGACGCCCAGGCTCTGCAGCACCTGGTCTGGAGTGGACAAAGGTCTGGTGACTTTGATCCTCCTCTTGTCAGGTGACATTGCCTGCCGAAAGCAGACGTGTGTGAGATTCCAGAGGAGGAGACTTTCCTCTCGAATGTAACATCTTCTTGTGGAAGGACACCCCTCATGTTACACTTTAAATGTGTTTAGCAACATTTTTTAAACTGTAATTGCATGCAAGTTCAGCCTTTTGAGAGTATTCCATAGGTTGCTTATCCTTTATCTGCTCTTTGGTTTTGTTTGGAAAATTTCTTCTCTCTCTGCTTTAATTTGGAAGAAAACTGATGAATTCTCTTCAAGTTTACCAATCTTTATTTCCCAATGTCTTATCTATGTTAAATCCCACACGTAGGTGACTATGTGTGTGTAAATTTTTTTTCAGAATGATTTTGTTAATTCTAGAATTTCCATTCACTTTATTCTGAGTTTCCTTTCCTCTTCTGAAATACTTTATCTATGAGGTCTACTTTTCCCTGTAATCTGAAAGTGTGTTTGTGATCATTGTTGCGAAGTCCTTGTCTGCTCATTCTAACAGCAGACTCTCTGTGCTTCCACAGCACAGCACTGTTTTCTCTTGACTGTGCGTCATGTTTTCCTGTTGGGTCCTTTAAATGGCAGTTTATCATCCATTTTCCTTCAAGTCACACGTTGTGTATAGAATAAAAACACACGTGGAAGCATTCACCCGTGAGACGGCAGACTGTTTCCTCTGCGTGGTGGGCGAGCTGAGCGAATGGCCCCAGATCCCTTCCAAAGCCATCTGGTTAGAGCTGAACCACGATGAAAGGGGGCCTCTGCACCCCCCACTGCTTAGAGAATTGTACGGTGGGCAGGGCCTGCCAAAAGTGTGGGTTTGGGTGTGATTTGGGGATGATTCCGTATATAAGTGAAATAATAACATTAGTTGAACTGACTGGATGTGTCCCCCACCCCATCAGGGAGGCTGATCTACTTTATTTAAAGCCAGTTGATTTTAAATACTAATCACGCCTAAATGTTACCTGTACAGCAGAATCGAGATCAGCATTTGACCACACAGCTGATGCACATAGTCTAGTTGACACGTGAAATAAGCATTTCACCTGAGGAGTCAAGGAGGGTTTTACAGAGAAGATGGCAATTTGGAGGGCTCGTAGAAGGATGATGGACGTATGGGAGTCGAGACAGATGGGAACGGGACAGATTTTCCATCCTAAAGAAGCGGCAAGGACAGAAATGTGGAAACTCTGGCATCTCCAGGCACTCCGGATATTCCTTGTGCGATGCTGACGACTCAGCCCCACCCCTTGTCAAGGCCAGCAGTCCAGTCGCCTGGAGAAAGCGAAGGCAAAGTTGCATGCACAGCTGAATCGTAATACTTTGGAAGTTGAAGACCCATTGCTAATCATCTATTCTAAAAGTTCAATTTGTGTAGAATTTCTAAATTATCCACCTGCCATTGTGAGACCTGTTTTCCTCTTGATCATTTCCAGCTTGGACTTCTGATTCTTGTATGGGGCTGCTGTTGTGAGATTTGTATGTAACATCTAGAACATACTCCACAGCCCAGAATGGCCACGTTAGAGTGCCCACAGCAGAACGGTGTGGTCAGACTTCTTGGCTCCAACCCCAGTTCTGGCGCGTCTTAACGGTGTGGCCATGCGCGCAGTTTATAACCTTTCTGTGCGTGTCTCCAGTCATGCCGTGTGTCCGCGATCCCTGTGACAGTCCAGCAAAGGGCCTCTGTAGCCGTCCCTGCTGCCATCGTTATTATAACAACACAACATCGTGACAGTAACAACGGCGAAAATCCGAGAGTAATGACATCGCCACATTACCTTGGTATAAAATGACACCAGCCGGGGTTTTGGATCTGGGTTAGGGCTGATCCGTCTTTCACAGGAAAGAGCCTTCTGATGATTTCCTTCTCTACTCTGCACATTTTCAGTTCACACAACTACTCCTCCCAAAGTAGCTCACACCTTGAACATCATAGTTGCTCTTCTGACACTCCACACTTGCCGGCACCCTTCTTGAGGTGTGGCCCAGAAATGAAGGCTTTCCAAGCACGCCCTTATCAGAGCGCAGCACTGCAGACTACTTATTTCCTTGAGAACACACTTTATTTCTATTTATGCATCTCAAGTTTGCTTTGTTTCTTTTTCTTTTTTTTTTTTTTTTTACAGTAAATTCATAGCTCCTTGGAATTTATAATCCACTAAGACTCAGGTCGTGCCACATGGTCCACGATGGGGTCAAGTTCCTCCTTGTTGTTTATCAGCTGTTGCTCAGCTCTCCATGTGCACGGACCAAGGGCTGGAGTTCGCTTATCCGTACGAACTCCACCGCATTTACGGGCACCACTGGGAGAAACGTGGGTTCGGCTCCAGACCACTGCAGTAAAGAGAGGTGTGATCTTTTTGCTGGTCAACAAAAAGTCTGGCCTTCAGCTTGCCAGAAACTCACCTGCGGGTACAGTGGAGTGAAGGGCAATAAATGCGGTGTGCCAGGTTACTTACTCCATAAACCACGTAGTAAAGGTGGCTGAGTGTCTCCTCTCAGCCAGTTCTGGTTCTATGAACTTATTAATCTTGCTCCACTTGGTGGCAGTCACAGTTTGATAAATAAAACATCTACATCTGACTCTGAGGCATTTAGAAACATTTCCATGAGTCCAGGATCAAGGTTAAGTCCTGTGACACCTTCCCGACACCCCCTCTAATCTGGTATGTTCACACCCTTGTGGGTAAGGGTGTTAGAACAGCTCATAATTTGCCAACTCCTCTGTAATTCACTTTTCACTCCTGTCTCTTGAACAATAGAATGTGCTGAAACACTTTCCCTGCCGAGTTAGGTCTGTCTTCTGTGCAGGGCCCAGAACAAAGAAAGCATTAGATTCACACAGGGCTTCTTGCATCTGTGCGTGCTGCCAGGGCTGCCCTGGGCCTGCCCTGTGCTCAGAGCCCCCGGTCAGCGTGGGAAGGTCTGGGAGGCCACGGCGATGGCGCCGCGGTGCAGACAGACGGCGGGAACGATGGGTGTGGGCACAGTGGGACCCGAGGGGAAGCGACGCCTGTTCTTCTGAGACCCGAACTGCAACCCACAGGCGTGTCCCTCCATGTCCTCTCCCTGCCTCTGCTGCTCTGCCCAGAGAGGCAGACGTTTTCGGGAAGGGCAGGGCATTAGGGGATCGGCCACGGGCAGCCAGCCTGCAGCAGCCCCTGTGGTCAGCGTCCTGTGAGGGAGCAGCGGACCCGTCCTGTGTCTGCTCCTTCATGGACGTCTGGGTTTATCTCACACGGCAGGGACGCCAGCCACGCTGGCACTGCTCAGATCCCTTCTGTGCCTCCCACACGGAAAGGATTTTAGCTCCTGCTTCACGAGATTTAATAATGAGAAAGTTACTCGGGTCGCATGCGTAGCCAGTGCAGAGCTGGTAAGAATATTCATCTTTGTTTGGCTGACAGGTTTTCCTGAACAGGCTTTATGAGAGCCTGTTGTTCTTTCACAGAAGCGCTCTTCAAATCCTTACACAGCGTGCAGGTCCGTCGCCCACCTCCGGAATAACGTGCCGGTGGCTCCCTTCGGCCGCAGGGTTAAAACAGGTCCATCTTCCACACCGGGCCGCCCAGTCCCCCCGCAGCTGCGCAGAAGCAGCGAGGTGACCTGCGTTTCTACAGTGTCCCCGTCCCCCTGCCACCATCCTCGCCAGCAGGGAGCCTGGCCCTTCAGGGTTCGCTGCTGCGCAGGCATTCAACAGAAGCAACCTTTGAACTTTTACAAATCATTATAAGCCTCAGCTGATATACTCTTCTTACAATTCTGTGCTGCTCTCTAATCTTCTTCATATTGGTTTTCTGTCTAATTTCTGTCCTGATATATTCTCCTAGCATTTAATTTTCACAAAGTTCAGGCACGATTAAAATAATTTTTAAGATATGGTCTGGTACTCTGCCTCCCATGTGGCTGCACGGCCAGGCAGACTTTTCCCAAGAGCAGTGGAGGCGGCTGGAATCTGAGACCAGAGTCTGAGTTCCTGACACCTGAACTTTCCAGTCGGTCTCCCCAAACCCGGGAGACACTCCTGAGCATGCTCAGTCTTCCATGCCGTGGGTGCCAGACTTCTACAACGACAGAATCACCTTCCCCCCGAGGCGCCATCATTTCTTCCTCACCAATCAATTCCTCGTTTTCACAGGAATGACGTCATGAGACGGGAATCAGTGAATGTAATCTTTCCCCACAAAAGGGATCGGTTTCTCATTATTTCCCTGTTGGAATGTGTCATTTTTAATACTGTATCTCCAAGCTAGGATAATAGAGTATGGGTGCTTACCCTTAAATATTTATTTGCTTTTAAGCATGGTAAAATGCTAAAGTGAGCCAAGCACCTGCATGGCTGTTTTAAGCTGTGCCTGGTGGCGTGTCTGGTTGGATGTGTTTTCAGTGCTGGGGAGGATGAGACGCTTGGGCAGCCTTTTGGTGCCGGGGAACCATGCTCTGGCCAACGACCCGCCCGGCCAGGCAAGTGAAGAAAAGCTTACTTTTGAAGTCTAGCGAGGTCTTTAACAAAAGGCAGGAAACTCCAGAAGAGGGAGACATTTTAGACTTTTTTCTGGTTACCATGCCAGTCTGGCCTGAAATCTCATCGCTGCAAGGCATTGATGCAGAGCATCGTGATACTGTGACTTAGGAACACACATTTGGTCCTTGATAAATAGACAATGATGTAATCAGGCTGCCGTGGTAATGAAGCCTCAGTAAGAAACCCCAGGTGATGGGTTTGGGGTGCTGCTGGGGTGGTGAATACGTGGAGGTGTGGGTGCGAGAGGGCCCGGAGCCCCCTGCCCACCCCCTGCGCCTCACCCATGCCTCTCTTCCAGCGGGCTGCGCTTGAGGTATGTCCTTTCCTACTGGACCGCAGACTTAGTGAGGAACATGCTTCTCCGGGCTCTGTGAGCCACTCTGGCACATTAACCAAACCCAAGGAGGGGTCTTGGGGACATTTGATTTGTAGCCAGTGGGTCAGCAGCACAGGCAACAACTTCTGAGCGGCCTCTGACACGGGGGCGGGAGGGGCGGCCTTGCAGGACCCAACGGACATGAGCCGCCTCCAGAGGAGGAAGGTGTCAGAGCAGGTTAAACTCTCAGACCCCGGCTGGTGTCGGAGAGCCACCTGGCAAGGAGGGGACCTTACCAGCACCCCTCCCCCAAATACACAGGCTGGAATTGGATACAGGACCCCAAAGCAGTGTCCGTCATGTTTGAGTAAAGGTGCACATTCTGGGTTTGGTCAGCAAGCCAGAGCTGCTCTGAGATCCGGGAATAAAGTGAGGCGGCATAGAATGGGGGGCCTGTGCCCACGCGGGAAGAGGGGCTGGGGGGTGGGTGCCGAGGTCTGGAGGGTCAGGAACCTGCCTGGGGACACAGGCGAAGCCCAGAGCAGGAGGACACGGGGTGGGTGGGGCCTGGCACAGCTGGTGGAGACTTGTCGCCTCCAAGTCTGCGCAGCTCCGTCCGATGGTTCCCGTGGCACGGGCACCCCACGGGGCGCACGCGGGGGCCCTGGCCTGGCTGTCTGCAGTGTAGCGAGGCCGCAGGAGCCTCGCGTGTGCAGGGCATGGCCGACGTGTCAGGTGGGAGACGGGTGTTGTGAGGGGACTTGGCGTTTGCTCCTCCGCGATGAAAACGCTGAACTTGAATAAGAAAGCTAACATTTTGACTATACTTAAGCTTTGTATATTTTCTTGAATATTCTGAATATTTTGAAGTTAAATGGTTAATAAAGAATATCGCGCCCTGGCTGGTGTAGCTCAGTGGATTGAGCGCGGGCTGCGAACTAAAGGGTCGCGGTTTGCTTCCCAGTCAGGGCGCATGCCTGGGTTGCAGGCCAGGTCCCTGGTGGGGGCCATGTGAGAGGCAACCACACATTGATGTTTCTCTCCCTCTCTTTCTCCCTCCCTTCCCTTTTGTCTAAAAATAATAAAATAAATAAAATCTTAAATAAAATAAAATCTTAAAATAAATAAAATCTTCGCCCTGTAAAAAATCAAACAGAAATAAGCCCAGTATACTGAATAGCATGATACTGAAAAATACTCCTTATCCAACACAATTTTTACAAAAATTATCTTGACACATTTATATATATCAACTTTCTTGGTTAAATCGATGATGTGATGAAACTGGAGACATTCTGCATTATCAGCAAGTATATTAGGGTAAGAATGTATGTGTGTGTTTGCTCATCTGTGAAATTCAGCTTAAGCCCCGTTTCTCATTCCCAAACCTGTTCCTGAGCGTGCATGTGTGTGGACACATGTACGAGCATGTGTATCTCCACATACACACGTGTGTGTGCAGTCATGTGGGCGCATGCGTGTGTGACTGTATCTTTTATACCAAGCTGATGGGAATTGCGCCCACATCGCCAGCTAATCACAGCCATGGAGTCTTTGTCGATTCGCAGCAGCTTAGCCGCGGAGCAAACCCCGCTCCCGCCGGTCCTCCGGCTGAGCCCAGGGCCCGACGTGGGCCGGATGCGCCAGGTTCGATGTGCTCCCTGTCCCTGCAGGGACAGCGGTGACACTTTTCTCATAAAAATGCTGCCTTTCGGGCATCCATGTGCGTCAGCTTTAAATAAGAGAAAATTGATTTTGTGGCAGCAGCCTGGTTTTTCCTGTGGACCTGTGTTAAGATATTTTTGAAAAATTAAGTGTCAAATCCATCTGAGCACTGGGGACACAGAGCGTGCTTGCCGCTCGAGGGGGGCTGCGCGGTCTCCCCGCTGTGTTGCCGCTGCCTGGGGCAGGGGAGTGGGGGCAGTGATCAGTTTGGGCAGAGGGATCGCTGCTGGGGCAGAGCTTCCCATGGCGAGGGGCTCAATACCAGGGGCCCTGCGGAGAGGGGGGACAACCTATTTGCCTCTGGGAGATTGAATTCTGTGCTTTTAATTATTTAGGGTTATTTTAGGTACTTTTCTCGCAGATGTTCTGATAAATCAGGAACCCTGTTCTGAGTGAGGCGTGAAGAGGGGTGTAAAGTCCTGCTGAGCACTAACTCCCCTGAATCTCCGCGTCTGCTGCTGGCGCAGGCCTGGAACGGCTCCTCCTAGTGGCCACGGCGGCGTTTCGAGTCGGTGCTTTTCGCCTTCGGAGACTCCGCAGCCCCAGGGCCACAGAGAGGCAGTGACATGGCCCTGGAGAACTGGACTGTCTGTGGTTCTGTTTTTCTAATGGAACTTACTGGGGTGACATTGGCTCATTACATAGGCTCCGGGTGTGCATTTCTGTGACCCTTCATCTGTACACTGCACTGCGGGCCCACGTGTGCCCAAAGTCAACTCTCGTTCTGTCTCCGTCTGTGCGACCCCTTTGCCCTTCACCACCCCCACCCCCTTCCCTCCGCGCACCCTCAGGCCGCTGTCTGTGTCTGTATCTTGTGTTTTTTTTCTTGTTCGTTCATTTGTTGCTTTCAGTTTTGTGTCCCACATATGAGTGAAATCATGGTTCTTAACTCTTTCTGACTTATTTCGCTTACCATGATATTCTCAGTTTTTAGAACTCATTTCCTGAGGGGTTGGTTTTTTTGGTTAGGCTGTGTGATCCTCTAATATATTGGAAATCAGAAATAATTATCTAGATAATGAAAACCTTTCACTTCCCCCGTGCCCCCCCAAACTGAACAAACCAAAAGAAAAAGGGGAAACACGATTGGCGTTTTCCCTGCTCAGGAATCCAGACCGTGATGTTTCCTCAGTTCTGGGCACAGTGGGGGGCGGGGGCTGGGGCGGGGCTGGGGCACCTGTGGCGAGGGGCGGGGCCCAAGGCCATGCCTCCGGGCTTCGGAGTGGCCTCCAGGGCCACATCCAGGTCCCACTGGTGTCTGAGGAACCGCTGAGTTTTCTACTAACACGGCTGCACCTGGTTTCCTTTGGCCACAGTTTGCTTCGTTTGTCATTGTCCATCCTGTGCTTTCAATCTTTCTTGCTCCTCAAGAGTGAAAATCCAGTCTGATAGTATTTAATTTTCATCGGAACACTTCATCTATTTGCATGCAAATAAGTTCCAATATATTTGCATTTTTATTTATCGTCTAAGTTTGAGTTTTCTGTTTATTTTACTTTCTCTCTTGCCTCCCCCTCCCCCAACCGACTCTTTGGGACTGATTGCTACTGCTCTTCGTTGTTTTCTTGTCTCCTACTTTGAATATATATATATATATATATAATATATATTATGTTTAGTATATTATGTATTATATGTAATATATAAAATAGATAAATAATGTATATATAATATATAAATAATGTATATCTGCTATAGATCTCTAGAAATTACAATAGAACTTATCAAATGTTTTTCCTGCTTTTTTTACCTTTTTATTTTTATTTTTAAAATTTATTTTTATTGTATTTTTCCATTGCCATTTATCACTATTCCACTCTCTCCCACCCCCACCTCCCCCTCCCCCTGCAATCGCCACACTATTGTCCGTGTCCATGAGTTCTTTAATAAATGAATGACTTTCTCTTCCAGAACATAGGGTTCAGACCCATTTGTTACTCTGTGCAATTATTCTGTATATAGTATTTTTACCCTAAAGTATACTATTCTTATTATTTTATGAAGTCAATATCTGTTTGGATTTATTCACACTTTATGCCTTTTCTGCTGTTTACTTCTTCCTTTCTAACGGACCTTGTACCCGAGACTACTTTGCTCCTGAGTCCAGTGCAGCCACAGCATTGCTTTGGCCAGGCTCCGCGGGTGGCCTTTCACTTTCAAACCCCTGCTTGGCACGTGTGGTGTGGCGTGGGGAGGAAAGTGTGTCTGGGAAAGAAAAATGGCTTTTCCTGTGTGTGCATCTGAAAAGCAACTTTATATAGCTCCACACTAAGCAGCTGACAAATTGCATCTTTTTAAATAGAGTTTTGATTGTTTTGGGAAGACGTAGAAAGGCATTCTATACTTCAGTAAGGCTTCACTAGAGAAATTTTGTCTCTATGTGTTGTGATATTGGTTAATCTATCCTTGCCCCCTTTGCTTTCACAGTGTCAAAGCAATTCATACTCAGTTAATGAATTTTCAAAGTGTAGAAGCCAATGCAGATGTAGGAATATCATTCTTAATCAGCAGGTAAAGTAACCAGTGTGGAAAGCATGGCATATTTCTCACATCTTTTATTCATTAGCACCTTTATTTAAGATCGGTCCACATCAATGTTGCTTATAGGTGTTGACGATTTTGGTTTGTCGTAGTCCATTTGTCGTTTCCGTCTATATAACGTCTGAAACTGTTAAATTTTTCTCCTGACTCTCTAGCGCCCAAAACAGTGTCTGGAACGTAGTAGGAACTCATTCACTATTTATTGAGTGAATGAATGTCATATTGGGAACAAAAGTAACGAATATTTTGCACAACCATATAAATCTTAAAGATAAAAATGAGCAGAGGTGTGCACATGTGTGAATATTTACATGCTTATTAAGTGCAGCTGTTAAGGTGAGAGGCATAACCTACTAATGTTATTATGTAACATGGACCTGAAGCATCCTTACAGCTTAGAGAATTTTATCCAGGTACCGTGACTCAGTGGTGTCGTTCGAGTCTGTCCAATGTGACTAGACCCGACTCTGTGTCCTGGTAGGATACTGCCAGACCCCGGAACCTAGTTGTCATGACAAGACCCTGAGAGGAGCCAGGGAGGAGGCGGGTAGCTTAGGGATTCGATGGGCCTGTAGGGGTGAGGAGGCTGACGATGGAAACTTCTTCTGGCGAAGTTGGCATGATGGGCTTGGCCGCAGTTTGGGGAAACAAGAAAGACAAGTGGAGCAGGTGGGTTTGGCCTGCTGAGGTGGGGCAGGTGCGCAGATGTGGCACGTGCACAGATGGGACAGGTGCACAGACCAGGTGGGTGTGCAGACGGGGCGGGTGTGCAGACAGGGCAGGTGCGCAGGGGCTCGCTTTGGCCAGATGTATGTGGTCCAGGTGCTCCCCTGGCAGCTGCCACGTGCGAGCGGCTGCTTGTCCCCAGTCAGTCCCGCCACACTTCACCTTGGTTCCCTTTACAGCTTTCTAATTTTCCTCACACTTGTTTTTTCACCTCCTTTTATCCATCGTCCAGTTTCCGGTTTTTTCCCCTGATGCTGACCAAACTCTCTTCAGAGAAACCATGTCGGTTTTCACCTGCTGACCTCTCCCTTTTTAAGTGTCTTTACATTGATTTTGTAAAGACTTTCTTCAACAGGAGTAAAATGTAATATTTCCTTTTGTTTCTAAAGAAAGCTTTGATATTAATATCGTATCTTACATTCATTGGCAACATATAAAAATGACAGCCTTTTCATTTAGGAAGAATTTTAGTTGTAGCTTCGCACTTAGAAATCAAATTCAATTTTTACTCATAAAAGCGCTTGAGCCCCAGAGAGCCTGGTGGATCGCGGATAGCCCTCAGAACCACACACTGAGCTCCTACAGGCGTCTCATGCCTGTGGCTGTTTCCTCTCCTTGAGAGGCTGATTAAAGTGGACACGTCTCTAGTTTCAGAGAACGGAGTTCAGCGTTGTGTCAACTACCAGAAATGGACTGTAAGTTCATTTATTCATCTCTAACAGCTTTCCGTTGCACTGACTGCTGATATGGTGCTGGCGAAATAAAGAAACATTTGGCGGGGGTCACCGATGACATTTATAAACAGTGAACTGATATTTACCAATGAGATACGAAGACTTTCTAAGGGAAAACGTGGGCAGTTCACCACTGTGGCAGCAAGGCTCGGGTGAGACAGTCCCCTGCCCACAGGAAAGCTCCCCGCCGAGGTCCTGCTGTCCCCTTAGCGTGGCACCTCGCTGCCCGGGATGGTCATTGCAAGGGGGAGGCAACTGGTTGCTGGTTCATGGACAGAACTTCAAAGTCCACAGTTTGCTGTGTGGACCAGAGTGGGATTTCCTGACTGTGGTAGATAAAAATCTCATTTCATAAATCACTAATCTGGTTTTGGATATAATCTTTCTAAGACTTGAACTTCGAGAGTTAGCTTCTTTTGTAAATTATAATGTCTAAGTTAACATTCCAGGCTTATTATTGAATATCTCCTTGAACTTCAGGCAATTGTTTTTTTGCATCTGTTAAAGCCCAGCCGTTAGTGACAGAGTTATAGTTTGGACTCTGTGGTGCAGGCATACAGCAAGCTGCAAATAAACGGGTCGGAGAATAAAGCATCTGCACCAGTTAGACTTCCTCATTGTTTCAGTCTCAGGTGCCTGCAGGACACAAGCTGAGGAAGGTCTGGTCCTCTTGTGCAGTTATTTCGACAACACTAAACCACGTGCCATGATGGGGGGCAGAGCTGCCCTCGTTCTCCCATGCGGCAAGCGATCCCACACGAGATTCCATTGTGGAGAGCTTTCTCGATTTTCAGAAAGTGCTGCACACTGTTTCCAGAAAGACATGTCCTCCACTCTGAGTGCCCTTCAAGTGGCCTTTGTTCCCCGCATTGGGGCGGTGGAGGGAGGGGGAGCTCCTGCCTCTTGCCTCCCCCGCTGTGATTGGGTCCTTGGCTGGGAAGCAGGATTGGGTGTGCCATTTGAGGTTAATTAAAATCAGCAGTGAATTTTAAATTGAGGTGCAAAAATCAGGGCAGCAGTGAATGAGAAATTTCAGAAATGGTTAAATGCAGCCTGCGGGACGCCTGAGACATTGGCCATCATCAAGGATGGGGGCGGGGCCTTCTGGGGAGGGTTAAGACTTTAATAGTGTGAAATCAACGTCTCCCCTCTGGTTCTAATTATCTCCTCAAATGCAAAACTCTGACCTCCTCCTGCAGACGCCGGCAGCATGGGGCTCGGTGACGGCCGCCACGGAACAGAGCGTGTCAGGTGAGAATGAGGAGCGTCTCCTTTTGGTTTCAATATTCGTCTAATGGGACTTCCGTGGTGAAGTCTTCAGTTTGATATCTTTCCCTTGGATTTCCCATATCCATTAAACACAAAATAAAAATACTAAGTTTCTGGAGCTCTGCTGCTTGGTTTAGATTGTTTTAGTGGCTCTTTTGTTCAGATAAAACAAACAAGTGCGTCACAGTGTTTTGATATCTTTGATACTTGTAGGTTGATTATTTTGTGTAAGAGATTGTAGGAGTCCCCTTCAAGTTCAACTCTGTGTGTGGTTAATAATCGTAAGAACTCATGATTCGAGAGCTGAGCTTGCCCAAAATGGTAGCCAAAGCCAGATTAATCAAAATGAAATAAAATATAAAATGTAGTTCCTCAAACACAGTAACCCTGAGTCAAGTACCCAATAGTTGCATGTGGCCGGTAGGCACTGTGCCGAACAGGCTGACGCTCATCCTCTTCGTCAGGCCGAGGTCCTGTGGGACCAGGGTCACCTCCCCACCTGAACCCCCTAACTCAGGGGGTTCCTGAGTCCTGGCAGAGTCCTTGGTACAGAGGGTCACCTGATCCCATGCAGCAGGACCCTGAGGTGGACAGCTTTAGGGGAGGGAGGATTTTTCTTCCCATATGCTCCCTGAAATATTGGATATTAAACATAAAGTAATATAATCTATTTACAAACATAATTTTTGAAAAATAAAGATAATGCCCTGGCTTTTATATGAAGGAGTTATAAAAGGAAAAGAGATTTTTGATAAATAAAATGTATGTATTTCAATATGTAAATGATTGGACAAGAAATGCTCAAATATGAAGTAGTCAAATGCTTATATGTACTTATAATGAGTAGGACTGAAGATAAGGGAAGCAAACAACATAAGTATTGTCACTATTTTTTATATTGACATTTGAAAGGAAAGGTTACGTCAATTTATGCATAAACTTATACACACATCTATACAAAAACAAATGGGAAAGTGATAAATGTGCGCGCACAAAGATGTGGAAGCTCTCGGAGGAAGGTAATGTAAAATGTTTAAATCAGTTTCTAAATTAGTAAATTAAAGTTTGAAGTTATTTTTAGTCAAAACATTTACTTTTATAGAAGAAACCTCCGCCAGGTCCACACCAGCCGTGCTCAGTGTCTAGCACCGGGTCCGACTTGACAAGGCAGCGCTCAGCGCGGCCGGGGGCGCGAGTCCGCGCCGTGGGGGACGTGGACTCGCTGTTGAATGCTGCCCACCCCACCCGTGCTGGAAAGGTGCATTGTGGGGGCGGTGGGGGCTTGTTGGCCTCCTCACCTTGGCCGACATCGAGAGTCTAGTGCTTGTGTTTATTTATTCGTGTATTTAAGAGGTAGTGTTCTCCAAAAACAATTTCGTTAAAGTAATTGAGGTTTGGGGTACAGTAATCAGCACTCACCACCACAGTGGGGTGCGTCTCTGCTCTGACTGAGGTGGACCAGAGGTATCGGACCGGCGGGGGCTCAGCCGCACACGCGTGTGGCCCCCCTGCTCCCTGCAGATCAGTCTCCTGTCCACGGATTCATGGCGCTGACCTCGCGTGGACGGAGCGCCGCTTGGGGACGGCCAGGGGCTGGCCAGCTGTCTGGTGGAGCAGCTCATTGATTTTGTTATAAGAAGCATTTGATATTCTGAAAAGAAATCAATGGAGCGCCCAGATAATTTAGATGCTATCTCTCAAATGGATGCGGACGTGCGTCGCTGTCCATTAGCTGTGTGACCGGACAGTTCGAAGTCTGTGTTTGGGGATTTACATGATTATTTATATAAGTTAATTATATGCACTGAAAAGTGATCTTTCTTTAAAGCACAATTACTTTAAAAGTTGGCTCTGGTTCTGATTTTGTAAAATAATTAAAGATTTTTTTCTGGATTTTGCCTTTTTAAAAATAAATGTCTCTCAAAATAACAGAACAATATATCTAGTGCTTATAATGTCAAAGGGTTTTTTTTTTTTTTTTTTTTTTTTTTTTTAGCACCTTAAAGCGAACTTTAGAGCTGTACAACATTTACAAAGAAAGGGAAGGTTAAAAAGAAAACCAACCCTGACGGCCATCCGAGTCACTTGGAGACAACCAAACCCTCCCTGCTCAGGGCGACCTCGATGTTTGTGTCAACATCGAATGCTCACGACCGCTTGTGTTACACGCCTGTGTTGCACGCCCGTGTCACTAAGCACACAGAGGACAAGGGAGCTAGTACACGAAATAGTGAACTCACTTGGGATTTAACTTGTGTGACGTGTTTTTGGTGATTTATTTATTCAGTTACTGGGGTTCTCGGTCTACCCCTTGTAGCTAAAGCTTTTGAGAAAATATGAAAGTTTCTTAAACAGGCGTGTTTAATACATTTAGATAAGTAAGGAAAACTCAATGTAATGTCTCAAAAGCCTAGGATATCTGATTATAATTTTTTAATATGAAGCCCTGCCTGAGGATTAGTTCTAACAGAGGTTAATAATATCAGTGTACATTTCAATAAATAGAAACTAACAAAAGTCGAAATCAGTATTGGTAAGTTTTGTTTTTAAACATAGTCCTTCAGTGGCTGGTTAAGTAGCACTGAAGTCCCGCGGGTCCACATGTGAACCCTGACCCTGGTGTTGTCACCCTGGGCTCAGCCTGAGGAAGCACGTCCCCTACTCTGTCGGTGACAAAGACATCGCTTTCCTCCCAGGGATGTCGTGGGGGTTCAATGAACCATGCAGCATTAAGAGCTTAGAATACATGCCCTGGTAAATATTAAGCTTTTTTTTTTTTTTAAAAAAAAAGGTAGGTTAACTTTTATTTTAAAATTGTTTCAGTTTTGAAAGGAAAATCTCTCATTATCTGTCATAGTTTTAGAAGCCCATCTCTATTCACTGTCACTCAGCAGAAGGTTGTCCTGCCGCAGGGAGCACAGAAAACCCGAGAGGAAGTGACGCCGGTGTCCGATTTGGGTCCGAGCACAGCCCGCAGCCGTCAGCCCCCATGCCGGGCACCCGACCCTGTCTGTCTGTCCTGCAGTGCGTCCTCACTGGCAGCTCATCTGCAGAGGGGAACTGCGATTTGTTCAGAAAGTTGCTTGAGTACTACATATCGCCAGGAGAATTTATTGTTGTAATTTCCGTGATTTCAATATCAATAGAGAAAAGACAGACTGCGGCTTGAGAGCTCATCAGCTGCTGTGATCATGTGGATTTGTCAAAGGCTGCAGCTCACTTCCAGTTCTGCTTTTAATTTTAAATCACTACCTTGCCGACGATCTTTGTCTTGCGGGGTTTTTATTTTTAAGCCTTCTGGATTAACATATTGCCTTTCATCTCAGGGCAAAAATGCATATATCCTTTTTGATGACTCTATTATTCAGATGACAATGCTGCTGTTTGGTTGGCTACATTGTGTATAACTTATGTTCCAAATTACTACGGGAACATTGTTATCGAAAGGTAGCAGTGAGTTAAAGGTGCAGAGGCGAAATCGGTGTTTTCTGTGGTATAGAAAGACCCATTTAGTTTTCAGGTCCTGCAGTACTCTTAAGGACAATGTGCAATAATAACAGATGGAATTAAAATACCTAAATATATTTATTAGCTCTTTTGAAATGAGACTCACCTCCTTTTTCATTTTTAAAATAATGCTGAGGAAAGACCTACACGTGGGGAAAATGCAGAGGGCAAGGTGGTGCCTGCGCCCTGTGATCGTGGCATGCCCGGGCGGCCTCTGGTCTCCCCCCTCCCCAAGGGTCTCCGGGAAGCTCCCAGTGTGCGTTCCTGGACAAAGCACGCACATCCTTGACGGGCTCCTGAAGGTCTGCGCGTCCTCGGCAGCTGCGCAAAGCAGCGCACCTGCAGCTCCGGGGTTCCATCGGCTTTCCGTCGTGGGATGAACCGGTGAAGCTCAGGTCTCCACCCCTGCTTATCAGTTCACGTGAATTTAGTGTCAGTCTATAATAACATCACTCCCAGCACATACGTATGATAAATAGTGCATAAAATAATAACTTATCACGAGCATTTTTTCTACATGTGCGCAATAAATTAGTTATTATAATTTTGACACTCGCTAGTGTAATTGTATCTACGGACATCTAACTCAGGGTTCTTGGTAGGCGTTCATGTTCTGTTTGGGGAGGCAGCAAGAAATTGTTATAAAAACATGGGTTTGGGGCTCAGGCAAAGCCGAGGACACCCTTTGCTGTCAGGGAGACACGGGGCTTTGAATGGCACCCAGGCCCCGAGGACTGATGTGAGTTTGCGTAAACAGCTCAGTACCTGGGGCGTGGTGTCCATGCAGGACTGGATTATTATTATAATTATTAAATCGTAACAGGCATCATCACATAGGAAAGCGACTCCATGCTCGTTTATGCACATAAGCATGTGCTGAACACTCGTACCTGGTGCTGGAGAGACAGAAATAAATAACAGTTCCTCCTTTTGCACAATTAGGCCGTAATTTGTATGTTGTTCTGTGTGTGGACACCTCCCTACGTGCACGGGCGCGGGGCGGGGGGAGGTGGAGAAACAGGCCCTTAGCAAGGACACGCGGGACCAGGCCCCGTATCCAGCCGTTCTGTGAGAGCCCAGCGGAGGAGTGTTTGGCTCTGCAGTTCAGGCCAGGAACACCTTCAAAGAGAAGACGGAGAAACGACACTTTGGCCAGGCACAGGGGTGTGCTCAGCAGAGGCAGTGGGGAGGATGCAGCCCTGGGGAGGCCCTGGCTTGAAGTGTGACAGTGTCGTGTGCTCATGGGACCAAAGGCATCCTCCATCTTCTGCTGCTGAGAAAGATGGGCCACTCCCTTAGCAACTTAAAACAGCCCACGCTGTCATCTGGTGGTTTCGGAGAGTCAGGAGTCTGGCCACAGCTCAGCTGGCCCTTAGCCTGTGACCTTGCTGGCTGGACCGTGACCTCAGGCCCCGCACCTGCTCCTCTGGAGGCTGTGGGGGGCATCTGATCATGCTTTTTGGGGTGTGGGTGTGATTCCTGTAAGTCATCGTCTGTGAGTGTCTGGTTGAGGTCCTCGTCTTCCTGCTGGTTGATGGCAGGGACCCCAAACAGTGCCCAGGTGCCACCTGCCATCCTTGCCATGTGCTCTCTCCATGGCTCTCTCACCATGGTGCAGTTCCCTTCTTCAGAGTCAGGAAGGGCAAGTCTCTCTCTCTCTCTCTGACTCCCCCTCTCTCCCCTCCTCCCTCTCTCTTTCCCCTTGCCCCCACTGCCCCTACCCCCTAAGATGGGGCCCTACATAATGTGATGGACTAATGAAGCAACTTCCCATCACCTTTGCATGTCATGCAGTCGAAGGCTGGGACACCCCAGCACCACCTGTCCTGTTGGTGAGGCTGTGACAACCGCGGGCACACCGCTCAGGGACAGGTGCACACAGGCGTGGACCTTGGCGTTCTTCCATCCGGTTTGCAGTAAGAAGCAGGCGGGAGGGGAGGGGAAAGGAAATGAAGCCGGATGGTGGAGGGTATTGAGGTCACCGAGGTGTCACCGAGGCTTCGAGGTGCCGTGAGTGATGGCACACTGCCTTGGTTCCACAGGACGTGCATATGCAACAGATATTTTGTTTAGCTATCTACATTTTATATGAAAGTACCGTATTTTTCGGACTATAAGATGCACTTACCCCCCAAATTTGGGAGGAAAATGGGGGTGCATCTTATAGTCCGAATGCAGCTGAGTTCTGTTTACATTGACGTTGGTGAAATATTATGTTATTAAATATTTTACCACATTTTTTGCTTCAAAATTTTTTTCTGTATTTTCCTTCTCTAAACCCTAGGTGTGTCTTATGGTCCGGTGCATCTTATAGTCCAAAAAATATGGTAATTATTGTGATTCAAGTTCACTTTCTTTATGGAATGCAGTAAACAGTCAACTCTTCAAAGAGAGATCACTGTTGTTTATCTGTAAATACTTCTCAAGTTTTGGGTTGACAGACTTATCACCAACTTTGCTAAATTAACTCCTTTGTGAAGATTGTCTTGCCATCTTTGCTCCCAGGAGATAATTTTGGGATAATTCCCCCGTGTGAAGTTTAATCATAATTCTGCAGTCCGCAGTTCCCCTCTTCTTGATTATAATTTCCTCAGGAGAGTCTTAAAGGTTATATGAGGCCCCTTCTCATGGTGAGCACTGCGTTCAGTCTGATTAAATACATGAAAACATTATTCAAAATTTAGCAGATAAGACACTAGAGAGGAGGGTAATACAAAAGCAACTCATTCGTTAAAAAAATGCTGTTTTTTCTTCTAAAACATAAATCTCTCCCTAAAGGCATATGACCTTTTATACAGCAGACTTATCTGCAGATAGCAATTTGATCTTCACAAAAAATTTTGGTAGACTGGATGTCACGTGTGTTATTTTGAAAGTCAGGAAACAGATTCATAGATGTTGAGTGACTTTAGGGAGAGTAATGGGGGGAATGGGGACAACCATAACTGAACAACAATTTTTTTAAAAAGGAAGAAAAGCAAGGACCAGGACCGCAGCTGTCTTCCTTCCAGCTCCAGGTCCTGGATGCTTTTAGTCCGACCCCTTTCCTACAGGTGTTTTACTGAAAAAGGGAACCAACTGACCCATTAAGAGCAGAGAATGATCTAAGCAGACTGGATCGATAGATGATCATGATACCAGTTTCAGTAACACGTGACCTTTTAAACTTTCCCTCCTTTTCGAAGCGATGTCCCCTTGGGTTCCAGTCAGTCTTCGCCTGTCCTTCTTGGGGACCCTTTTGCTGACTTACCCTTTCGCGCTCTGACAGGCGCTGTTCCACAGGGCCCTCACATCCCCTTTGTGGCCAGGAAACTCTCCCTTAGGGACCCTGATGGCTCTTCCCAGAGCTCACCTGCCTTCTCGAGGCTCAGGTGTGTTCTGAGCCGGATCCAGCACCTGCCGATGGAGGTGTGGTGTGTAAGTGTGGGGAGCAGACAGGCCTGGGAATGCTTGCACACACAATATTTGGGGATGCAATACATCAGCTAAAAATAAGTACGAGAAGCTTCATCAGTGCTGAGGAATGAACTGAACTTGAACTCTAAGACTCTGTGGTGCAGCTGACTGACCTGCTCCAAGAACTCCCACAATTCAAGAAAAAGAGGCGGAGAAAACTAGTATGGTGTCACCAGCATCAGAGGAGTGGGGCTGGGGATGGCGGTCCCTGTCACCTAAGCAGTCAGGACGAAAGCACATCCAGTTACACGAGCCCTGTGGGGAGTTCCCTGCTGTCACCTGGGCCCCTGTCATCATGCCAGCAAAGTGTGGTTGTCTGATCAATACCCATATCGATGGATAAATAAGAGGATGGTGAGGACTCTTTCTGACAGTGCACCTTCTCATTAGCTTCCATTTTCCTTAAAATACTGTCAGGTTTTAAAATAAAATGAAGACTTGGGGGACTTGCCCCTCTGAATGAACATGACCATCAAATTCTCTGACAACGTCAAAACCAAAATGCTTGGTGAATTGAGAGCGCCGCGCCCTCGTCTGGGGCAGGCGGCAGCGGACAGGAGGTTGGGTGATAAACGGCCCACGCTCTCACTTCCTGACCGCGATCAGATTAGTATCGATTTTCTTTGTCTTTAAAGCAAAATGTCTCATGCCTCTTGGATGTTTCCTTCTAGCTCATTTATTATTGATGATTGCCCTAACAGTCAGCCATAACTTTGTGAGTGCCTGCATCCCCCATCATCAGCCACAATTCTGAGGCCATCGGAGACAAACACAGGTATAGAAGGGAGCCGTTCCTGGTTCTGCTGAAGGGGTCGATGGGTGCAGGGTTCAGGGGCTTGCTTTGGCAACTAAATGGTTTTATTTTTTATGTTGTTCTTGTTCATTAAAACTTTGTCCTTTTTTTTGGAGACAAAAATTACTTGCTGTAGTTAAATTATTGGCCTAGTTGGACCGCATGTCTTCTCTGCCGAGGAAGAGGTGGGAGAGCCTAAAAGGCTCAACTGGTTTTATTCAGAGACAGATAACAAGTTTCCCTAAAGGCCACTGGGTACTAACAGAGGGAAAAGTTCTTGTTTGTTCTGCTTGTTTTTTTTTTTTTTTTAAGATTTTATCTATTTATATTTTAGAGAGGGGGAAGGAAGAAGAGAGAGAAGGAGAGAAACATCAATGTGTGGTTGCCTCTCATGTGCCTCCCACTGGAGACCTGGCCCGCAACCCAAGCATGTGCCCTGACTGGGAATTGAACCAGTGACACTCTATAGTCCAGCACTCAGTCCACTGAGCCACACCAGCCAGGGCTGTTCCGCTTATTTTATTGGATAACAGCCTCAGTTGTGCATTGTACATACAACTGGAATTTCAGTTTTAGAGAACAAGGAAGCAAGACTCGAAGGAAGGTGTGGGGCTCTTCAGCCAGGTGACAAACAGCCGGAACCACGGGACCGCGTTCATTTCCCTGAGATCTCCCCAGGACACCGAGAAGGCTCAGCGTCGGCGTGGAAAGACCACAGCTGGCCGTTCCCATAGGACTGACAGACACAGCTGGTGTTTTGTGACGTTAATTAGATAATGGACAGAACAAAACTTTGTCTGTGGTGCTTAAAAAAAACTTCATATTAAAAACATGCGGTCATATGCTTCATTTGTCATTGGTTGGGTAAGGAAATTCACAGTTTTTTTCATGTAAATTTAGCTTTTCAGAAAACATACCCACTGATGAGCAACTATGGCATTTGTACGACTAAAAGTATTTGCTCTCGTTTCAAACAAACAGTTTTTGAGAGAGAAACAAGATTTTAATTTCATGTATTTTTGAGGATTTGCAGGAGGACTTTCCACTCAGTGGCCCACAGCGGGAAAGTGGGACATCGGGGACGGCCCGTCCTGCGCTGCCCCCGGCCTGGGGAAGCAGAGACCTGGCAATCTTTCAGGGGTCTGCTCGTCAGGCCGGCGCTGTCAGCGGTAGATGAATAAATGACTGATTAGTGAATAAATGCATAAGCTAAAACAAAATAATAGCATTTACTTTATAAAATATACATCAGAAAGAGTAATGTATATCCATTGCTTTTAGAAAAACATTACTTTTCACAATGCTACACTCTTTTCAAGTTTATTTCACTGCTTTTATTCATAACTATGTATTTTGACCACAGAAGCTAATTTATGCTTTTTCTTTATAGTTACCTATTTGGACGACAGAAAACAAGACAACCCGAGCTGGCCTGCGGTGCTGCCACACGCCTGTCCCTTCCCAGTGGGTGGTGGGTTCTGTGTCTGTGAGGCCGGGGTGGCCACGCAGTTCCCTTGGCCCACCTGACAGGAGTGGGTGTGTCGTGAGCATGGCCAGTCATCGTTTGGGTCCTCTGCTGCCTGTCACACGGGCACAGGAAAGCCGCGGAAAGGGAGCGGCGATGGTTCATAACATGGACTACCGATGTCAGAGAGGGAGCTGTGACGTAATGATCCCAGTCCCTCAGGCCCGGCAGGCACACACAGTGCCCGGGCGAGCCGCCTTGGCCGTGAAGGGCCGGCTGCAGGCATCCGTTTCTCCGAGCTCATCCTGGTCCTGCCCCCATGGGCTGCCCTGGCCATCTCACTGCCAGAGTCGGCACGGTCCCGAGTGTGCCTGTGTGGCGTGGGGCGTTGCATCCCGAGGGCCTGTGTGCCCCCGACGTCCTCTGAGGTGGTTCAGCATTCCCGGGACACTCGCTTGCATTGTCGAATAAATGCTGTGAAATGTAGTCAGAACATCTGCAATGGACTCGTCACGAATTATTAAAAAAAAAAAAACTCTACCTTCTCCCTTTACAAATTTTTAATATATGCTTTAAAACGTCTAACCACACGCCCTGTCCATACAGAACACGCTCGAGTTTCCTTCCTCAGTTTCACACCTGTGACATATTAGTTGTTTGCTAAACCAGCGGAGACCAGAGGGCTTTGAAGAAAATACTACAAATTATGATGATTCCTAATCAAGGCAGAAGGTAATGAAATCTCGCCAGACGGAAATTCATCTACCTCGTTGATGAAAAGAGATAAAAAGGGGGAAAAAAAAAGAAAAAGGAACGAGATCCAAAGAGCCCTGCATTTCAGATAGGGCAGAGCCGCCGCTGGAAGATTGGATCTGCCTCTGACATAAAAGTGATTTACAATCAGTCTCAATTAGGTTAAGATGCACTCGAGGTGATTTTCTTTCTCTAAAACTTCTCGTATTAACTTCGCTGTCAGATTTGACTACCATGTGCTTTGCATATGAATATATCCATGTGCTAAGCTGTCTGCATTAATTTAAATTTGATTTAACTTGGTTAACGCTAATAGTCTGTTTTGACAAACTGAAAAAAAGACCCTTAAAAAAAGGGAAGACAGTGAAAGTACTGGAGCACCTGCCACTGGTGAGAAGTGGTGTCCTCGGCCGACGGCCAGCGTTCGCTCTCAAGGTGAAGGGTGTCACACACATGGTCACTGGGACGGAGGGGAAACTGAGGCTGGGACTTCGGCGGGAGGGCGACCCCAGCTGAGTGCTGCAGATTATGAGGAGCTGAATGCTTTGGTTCTGGAACATCATCTGCCTGCGTCTGAGACGGGCGTGTGTGTTGGGGATCCAGGGAGCAGTTCCCCCGAGCCATTTAATAAACCAGACCGAGGGCCTCAGCGAGTGCCGTGGGAAGTGTCGGCCCCAAGTGCGGAGGAGCAGCAGCCTCGGGTGTTGTCATGTGTCGCTGTCATCTCATGCGTTGTTCCCCAGACAGGGGGCTGGCAGGCTCCCCACCCAATGCCCCATGCCCCTCTCCTGAGGACTGGCCTGGACTTGAACCTGGTGCTGGAACCTCCTGAGAGCTTCTTACTTCCAGTGCTTCTCAGATACTGAACTTGTTTTGCATTGGTTTCGTCTTTGCTGGTAACTGTCATCCTTCTCTTCTGCCCATTTTTCTCTTGGGTTTTGGTGTTTTTCTTCTTAATTTTAGGAGTCTCTAAATAGTAAGAAAATTAAACCTTTGTTGGGATCTGTGTTGCAAGTTGAGTGATCATTTCTCTTTTGACTTTGTTTCTGGTTATTTTAGGCATGTGGATTTTTTTTAGAAACAGAAGACTAAAGTACAGCTCTGTTGTATCTTGTGTGAACCGTGTATGAGAGAGATGACCTTCAGTCTGTTTTGAAGTTAGAGGGGGGACCCAAAAGCCTGGAATTATCTTCTGGAAGTGGACCCCTTGTAGGACAGGCTTCCCCGCTGGGTGAGTGTTCTAGGAATACATCTGCATCAGTGGACCAGCTGGCCTTGTTGTGAGAGGCTGCGTTCAGCTTCAGTGAATTTTTTTTTTTTTAAGACTCTTTCAGTGCATTTGCCTATTTCATGATGGGTAATTTATGAATGCACCTGGGGCTAAGTGTTCAGCAGTTTTTGACTAAAAATATTTGTTTCCCCGATGAAAAAAGTCCTCAAAGAGAAACATCTTGCTGATGTGGCAGAAGTGAAACAAAAAACAGCAGAAACACTAAAAGTAACTTTCAGTGAATGGGTAGTTTCAGGCAACTCCAACCCACCACGCTTTATACACCGCACTGCAGACCACGCTTCACACACCGCACCGCGGTGCTTTCATACACCGAGGAGAAATGTTTCTGCTCAACTCTATAGAGTATAAATGTAAAATAATAACCATGTTTCACCTTGTATCAAGTCTGCAAGGCCCTGGTTGGCTCAGCGGATTGAGCGTTGGGCTGTGAACTGAAAGGTCACTGGTTCAATTCCCAGTCAGGGCACACGCCTGGGATGCGGGCCAGGTTCCCAGCTGGGGCCCTGCAGGAGGCAACCAGTCAATGTTTCTCTCTCACATCTGTTTCTCTCCCTTTCTTTTCTTCCTCTCTCTGCTCTCTCTAAAATAAACAAAGAAATTCTAAAAATAAAAAAATTGTAGTAGAATACACATAATAAAAAGTTTTTAAAAAAGTCCTTAAGATTTATGAAACCTTAGAGCATTGCTAACATTCAGATCATAATCTCCAAATCATAATTTGCAGAACTGCAGAGACCAAGCATTATTCATCATCATTCAGATATTTGGCAGTGCAGACAGAACTGTTCTAACTTGAACATTTTTTATAGCACTCTTGAAAAATTACTACCAAAGATTCAAATTTTTCAGCAAAATTACATCTGTTTCAGAAGATACTCCACACCATAAGTCCTCAGGAAAATGTAAATTACAACAACAATGAGATATAACCACATGCCTATAGGAGTGGCCAAAATCCAGATCCTGACAACGCCAAGTGCTGGTGAGGGCGCGGAGCGGCAGGAATCTGTCTCACTGCTGCTGGGAGTGCAACCTGGTACAGCCTCTGTGGACCGCATTTGACGATTTCTTACAAACCTGCACACACTCTCATACCATACAATCCAGCGACCATGTGCCATGGCATTTACCCAGAGGAGTGGGAAAGTTGTATCCACACCAAAACTCACACACGATGTTCGTGGCGGCTTTGTTCATCACTGTCCAAACTTGGGATCGGCCCAGGTATCCTACAGGAGGTGATGGATAAAGGGTAGTATATGCAGCCAATGGATATTATTCAGCACAAAAAGAAATGAGCTATGAAGCCATGAAAAGACATGAAGGCATCAGGTGCATATTATTAAATGAAAGAAATCAACCTGAAAAAGCTGTGTGATTCCGACTCTGTGACATTCTGGAAAAGGCAAGATGGCAGGACCAAAACAGGAGGGGTTGCGGGGGGTTGGCGAGGAGAGGACCAGTGGGGCCCGGAGGATGCTAGGATGATGACAATACCCCGAGTGGCATTATAATGACTTACGTATGCCATTATACACTCGTCCGAGCCCACAGGAGGCACGGCCCAGTGAGGAGAGGGAGCCCTAAGCTGCAGACTCCAGGTGAACGCGATTGGTTTGGGTGGGCTCTTCCTTGGTAAACACGTGCCCCCTGGTGACTGAGGGTGTCTGTGCAGCTGCGGGGCAGGGAGCACGGGGGTCTCTGCACCCCACTCCCAATTTCATTGTAAACCTGAAACTTCTCTAAAAATCAAAATCTTAAAAAGACCTGCAAAACGGTCCAAGTTACCTCATGTTCTCATTTACCTGTTTGATCATATTTATCCCATATTGTCTTTTGCTTTGTCATTTTTTAAAATGTATTTTATTGATTAAACTATTACAATTGTCCCATTATCCCCTTTTATTCCCTTCTGCCCTACATACCGCTCCCCTCTACTTTCCCTTCCTTTAGTTCATGTCCATGGGTCACACACATAAGTTCTTTGGCTTCTATGTTTCCTATATTATTCTTACCCTCCCCCTGTCTGTTTTCTACCTACCGCTTATGCTACTTATTCTCTGTACTTTCTCCTCCTCTCTCCCCCTCCCCTGTTGTTAACCCTCCATGTCTTATATAAATCCCTTTAACATTTCATATAATAAAGGCTGGGTGATGATGAACTCCTTGAACTTGACCTTATCTAGGAAGCACTTTATCTGCCCTTCCATTCTAAATGAAAGTTTTGCTGGATAGAATATTCTTGGATATAAGTTCTTGCCTTTCATGACTTGGTATATTTTCCAGCCCCTTCTTGCCTGAAAGGTCTCTTTTGAGAAATCAGCTGACAGTCTTATGGGAACTCCTTTGTAGGTGATTGTCTCCTTCTCTCTTGCTGCTTCTAAGATTCTCTCCTTATTTTTAATCTTGAGTAATGTAAGTATGATGTGCCTTGGTGTGCTCCTCTTTGGGTCCAGCTTCTTTGGGACTCTCTGAGCTTCCTGGAAGTCTATTTCCTTTGCCAGATTGGGGAAGTTCTCTTTCATTCTTTGTTCAAATAAGTTTTCAATCCCTTGGTCTTCCTCGTCTCCTTCTGACACCCCTATAATTTGGATGTTGGAACATTTAGAGATGTCTCGGAGGTTCCTAACCTCTCCTCACTTTTTTTGAATCCTTGTTTCTTCATTCTTTTCTGGTTGAGTGTTTTTTTCTACCTCCTGGTCCACACCATTGATTTGAGTCCCAATTTCCTTCCCATTCCTATTGGTTCCCTGCACATTTCCCTTAGCATATCCTTCATTTTTTAATCTAATTTGTGACCAAATTCAACCAATCCTGTGAGCATCCTGATTACCAGTGTTTTGAACTGTGCATCTGATAGGTTGGCTATCTCTTCGTGGCTTAGTTGTATTTTTTCTGGAATTTTGATCTGCTCTTTCATTTGGGCCATTTTTTTTTCTCTCGGCACACCTGTTACATAGGAAGGGGCGGAGCCTTAGGTGTTCACCAGGGCAGGGTAACTCATATTGTTGTGTTGTGACGTTGTCTTTGGGGAAGGGGTCTGAGTGGGCACAATGGCACCTGCTCCGCTTGTTACCCACAAGCAAATTGGGCGCTTCTGGTGCTGATTCCCACATGGGTGGGCTTGTTCTAGGATCCTGTGGGTCTCTCCAACAAACTCCCCTGTGAGGCTGGGAGTTCCTCCCACTGCTGCCTCAACCCCCACAGGTGCTTTCAGTCGGTGGTTTTAGGTTTTATTTCCATGCTGGGCCCTTGGGCTGCACAATCTGCTCCGCTTATCAACTTTTTCTCCTGGTTTATCTGTGTGAGAATGCAGTGCCATCCGCTCTGCTGGCCTGGGTCCTGCTGGGTCTGGGTCTGCCAGCCGCGGTCCCCCCGGCCTGTTTCACCATTTTGCACCTGGTTCTGCCCCACTTACCAGTCTGGATGAACATGTTTTTAACTCTTTGGTTGTCGGACTTCCATAAAATTTGATTTTCTGTCAGATCTGGTTGTTTTTTGTTTTTAAATTGTTGTTTTCTGTCTTTTGGTTGTGCGAGGAGGCACAGTGTGTCTAACTATGCCTCCATCTTGGCCAGAAGTCCTGCTTTAAGTCATTTTGGATATTAACCACAATGAAACCTTATGTGTAAGGTTATGTGTAAATGCTTATGTGTAAATTAACCAGTAAACAAATTTACTCAATATTTATCAAATTATCTTTACCTAACAAATTATAACTCATATCTATACATAATAGATAATTTAATATATCTATATACAGTAGATAATTTGAATTCTTTAATTTTTATTAGTTGATATGTATTTTTTAATTATAGTTTTATTACAGCCATGAAAGACTGAAATAATTTCAAATAAAATAAAAATCTTCATAACATGTATAATTTCTTCCATCCTACTATACATCTAAATTGGAAGTGAAAAAGACTAGTATTTTTTCTTTAGAAATTTGTAAAATAAGAAAAACTGAAATAATTTAAAATTTGTAAATGCTTTTTTAAGATACAAAGTACATTAAATCCTTTATTGTAGTCCATTAATTTAATAGTATTATCTTAAAATTTAAGTTATTTTAAAAATTTCTTCTGACAGCATCTAAAGCCATATAAGGATCACGGGGAGAAACATTTCAGTCGGCTCCAGCTGTGTTTCAACTAAAACCTTGACCTGGTACCTGCCCCGCCTCCAAACCTCTCCCCCGACACACAGCATCAAGGCCACTGCGCTGTGAGACTCGGAAATGAGTGGAAAGGCCACAAGTGTTCCAAGTGCATCATTTTGAAAATGCCGTATTTTGCTGAATGGAGCCATAAGACTTGCTGTAGTTTTTAACCTTTGTGAACAGAATTATTTTTAGGTGAAAAGTATTTCAGTATCTGTTCTGACATGTTTTTTTTTGTTGTTTTGTTTTGGTTTTTTTTGTTTTTTTTAGCAATCACAGATATACAAAATCTGAGTACTACTGCAGCCACATAAGTAAATCCAGTGCTACCACTCATTTGAGCTCCCATGTAACCGCTGTCCTCACGCATGCAGAAGCCCCGTAGCATCGGCCTGGACGCCGTTTTCAGCTATCGTCATTAACCAGCCACACTGCAGGTAGTCATTTCCCTCACACTTTGTGATAATGATGTATTCCTTTGCTTTCCTAATGCAGTCACATTCGGAACATTTTTTTTATGGCTTTTTATAAGGCACCAATAATGTTACCTTCCTGGTACCCTGCTGGTTTCATTCAGCTCCCTGCTGCCACTCAATAATTGCTTTGCTTCACCGTGTGGACATTAAAAAATCACTAGTGCAAGTTTTCCTAGTTGCTAACAAACCTCAGGGAAGGCGTCCCCTCGCGCCTTTGTCCTTTACTGATGCCTGACAGTAAATCTGCAGAGGACTCTATTCTTTTACTTTCCTTACTCTTCCCTTTCTTCCTGGTTCTTTTCCAGCTTTTCCCCATCTCAAACTGCTTCAAAAATACAGCTCCAGGCATCCTACCAGTAAAATTGTTCTTTTACAGGTTAAAAAACAACAACAACAACAATAATAATAATAATAATAATAATAATAAATAATAATAAATAGGTAGCTGTTCCTGAGGTCACCGCCAATGACCTTGCCAGGGCCCTCACCTTTACCTAGTGCCTCACCACGTGGGTTCTGTCCATTTGCATCTGCTTCAACAACAAAATACAGAATTTATTCTGGGCCAGGTTTTTTTTTTTTTTTTGTCTCACTCTTAACAGTCCAGACATCAAACAAACAAAGACTAAGCATGAGAACCAGTGAACTAAAAGCCATGATACTATCATTTGTGTTTGGGGCCCGGGCTCAGCAGTTAGAACACACAGGTCTGAGGGGCAGGTAGGGGACAGGTTGGGGACACTTTCTCAGTGACGGAAATGATGGATATTTCAGGATTTAAAATGGCGTTGATCAGGAAAGAAGACCTGGCTGCATGCGTGTTTCGTGAAGACTTCTCCAGCATTGTTGGGGAGACAGAGGAGGGCCTGATGGGGGCAGTGCTTCTCTCCTGAATAGTGGGGGACTGGTCGCTACAGCGGGGGTCACGGGAGTGGAGAGGCACACATGTGCTGCTGAGATCTGTCAGAAGTTAAAAATGTTCTATCCTTTCTAATATCTTCATTCTCCAAATGAAAAAAAGTTATAACTCAACACAATATCATTTTCTAGATGGAGGCACCAGATAAATGGTGAGAAACTTACATGCGATTAAAATGCAATAAATATATAGGCAAGGAGTTCATTGGAAGGTAGATTAAGGAACACAGTTGGGTCAAGTTGACCCATATAATATATTTTACCCTTAGGAGGGCTAAGAGCGCCCTTTCAAGATAGCCAATTAAGTGTTTAGTTGATTCAGTTTAGTTAATTATGTGGTAAAGGAAACATCTGTCTTCAGAGTGAACATGCAGCCCAGCCGTCTCTCGGTTAATCTAAAAGCCCCACTTGGCTGTCACGAGTGGCAGTATGCCATCTCTTCTCACGGCTGAGTAGCATTCCTCCGTGTATCATGCCGGGAGGACTAAGTCAGAAAAAGTTGAGAACCATGGGATTTCACTCATGTGTGGGATATGTAACTTAAAGCAACAAGTAAACAAGGCAAAGAAAACCTCACGGACACCGAAAACAGTGTGGTGGTGACCAGAGGGAAGGGGGTGGGGGTAGTAAAGGGTAAGGGGGTCAAATATACGGTGACGGGAGGAGATCTGACTTTGGGTGGTGCGCACACCGTGCAACACACAGATCACGCTTTATAGAGATGTACACTTGACACCTCCATGATCTTATTAACCAATGTCACCCTGACAAATTTAATTAAAGATAAAAATAGAATAATAAATAAAAGACTGGTCTCCATAGTCCAGTTCCAAAATCCAAAAATAAAAAATGAGAAAGCGAAGCCCCCCGGGGCAGCCCCTCCCTCAGCCTGGCGGAGCAGCTTGCATGGTGGTCAGTGTGGAACAGGAAGGCGGGCTCTGGTCACTGGCGGGGGAAGGGCTCCCACTGGGCCTGCATCCGCGTGGGCAGCTGGGCATCTCTGTCATTCCCATGTAGGCCTCAGCCTTCCCAGTTTCAGCAGGAACTGCCTTCTCCTTTTGGTGCGGCCGGCAAGCCTGAGCCTGCGCCTGGGCATTGCTGACACTTCCGTCATGCAGGTAGCGGGATGGGGTGGGACAGTGGGAAGCCACAGGAGTTTCCTGTGGTAACTGAGGGTGCTGGGGGGCCCATAGCCCAGGTCACAAGCCCAAGGAGCTGCGAGGGAAGGTGGGACCTCCTGCGAGCCACATGCACGTGGCTGTCCGGAGGCCAAGGTATGTGTGTCTGTGGGCTTGGAGAGGAGCAGCCGCAATCGGAGGCAGATGTGGGAGAGGACATGGTGGTCCGGACACGGTGGTCCGGACACCCATTTAGACGTTTGATTGAACCAGGAAATGTTTTAAACTACTTTCCCCACAATTTTAACTCTTCAACATCAGGGCAGTTGATGAGATTTGAAAATGGGCTATAGCTTAGATAACACTGTTGTATCGATGTTAAATTTTGTTGCTTTAATACAGTTGAGTAAGGGAATTCCCTTCTTTTGGGATGAAAAACAGTGACATGTGTACAGGTAAAGGGGCATCGTGTTTTCAATGCACTGGGAAATGATTCAACAAATACACACACGTATGTACAGACATGTAGGAGATGTGCACAGAGAGAAACAGGACACTAAACACATGGAGCAAAACGGGGCTTGGTGACTCTGTGTAAGCACTTGCCTGAGTGTCTTTTTCTTGTTTTTGCAACTGCTTGGTAAGTGTGTGAGCATTCCCAAGTCAATTTTTAAGCATACCTGTGATTTTAAGTGTAGAAGGGCAGTTTCGGTTAAAAGCTCAGTGGCACAATTTGGGGAAGTGCTTTGAGGGCAGTTACACCTGAGGAAACATGTGGCAGCGTCCCCTCCCCCCTGTCTGCCTGCGACACCTCTGAACAGACTTCTCACTTCGCTACAGGCGGTGGAGTGTCGGCGCAGATGCCACTGAGGGGTGGTGCTGAGAAACGACAATTTTTTAAAAAAGTTTTTATTTATTTATTTTTAGAGACAGGAAGGGAGGGAGAAAGACAGGGAGAGAAACATCAGTGTGTGATTCCCTCTTGTGCGCCCCCTACTGGGAACCTGGCTTGCAACCCAGGCATGTGCCCTGACTGGGAATCGAACCAGCTACGCTTTGGTTCACAGCCCATGCTCAATCCACTGAGTCATACCAGCCGGGGCAATTATTTTTAACCATGAAATGTTTCCTAACTTTGTAGTCTGTGAATTCTATCAAAGTTTTGTTTGGAAAAGAGATTTTCCTTTTTAGAGTAACTGACTAATCATCAGTTAGGATTAAAAATTTAAGAGCTTTCTCAGAAAAATAAGGACCTTTATGTAATTCAAAAATAGATAACTCTCCCTAATTTTTCTCCTCAAGTGCTCTTTAAAAAGCAATATTTCAAAGTACATTACAGATTTCATGGTACATAAGAGAACACAGCAATTTTCCTTAAAGTTCAAAAATGTCACCTAGACAAATCATGCCTTTGCAAAACCTAGTTAATGATAAATTTTTGTGCAGATTCCACTTCAGCTTTCTTGATTTTTAAAAAATTGTAATTATAGACCTCCAAGTAATTTATTTTTCATGACAATTAAGATAAAGAATACTAGAGGTGCTTTACTAAATGCTAATTACCTAATGTCTTGATGGCTAACCCAATTTATCCTTGATATTATGTATCTGAAAAATGCTGATGTGGAAATAAAACATGTGTCTGGTTTGTAACTCTGTACAATTTCCTCTTTTCTCTAGATTACATCGTTACTATAATTAATGAGCATACATACACACACGTGAACAAGTAAATAGCATAGTTATATATACTCTAGAATGCTAAGTATCTGCTATCTACTTTTTCAACACAAGTTACATATTCTATGATGATGATTATTATTTTCACATAAGTTAATTTTGAGAAATGAAGCCCTGTTGAAATAGACATCTGGGTGTGTGGTGCTTTAGGTATTCATGGTAAGGAATTCATTTTATCCTGCGCACCTTGTGTTTGCAAAATTCTAGCTCACACCTTATTAAACAGTATCTTGCCACGTGCCACTAAGCTCCGTGTAAACACATTAAATGTGGAAATGCCGAAGTGATAGTGTATTTAATGTATGAAGATGAAATCTGTTGGCAGTGTGAAATATTTGTGATATCATCTGACATTTGAATATAGGATGGAGCAAAAGTAGGTTTACAGTGTGAATATGCAAAATAGTTTATTCTTGTATTATTATGGATTAATTATTGTGCAATTTTCCATGTGAACATCTGTAAACCTACTTTAGACCTGTACATACGTCTAAAATCGTCCGTTCAATGTCTGCATTTGCCAGGGTCTCTGCTTATTTACACACGCAAATCCTGATGCGCTCACCCCTGTGACGTTTGTGGAAACCTTAATGTCGGTGGCAGGGTTCATGCGGATGTTTTTTGCATGGTTAGCAAACTTCTCAGGTGTTGTCTGATGGTTAGTGCAACTGAGCCAAAAGCACAATCAAAGCAATAAAGGCGCGAGGCCCATGCAGAGTGCGTTTAAAACAAATCCTTCGAGGAAATCACAGCGCAACGTGTCCCAGGTGGGTTTCAACTCGGCAGCATCGCTCACGTCCTGGAAAACGGATGCAGAAGTTCTGTCGGAGGCCAGACACCTGAGCAAAGGGAGGAATGGGGACAGTGGCAGGAAAACTCGGCGTGAAAGAAAAGGGAGGGTTTGAAGCCCAGTTAAAACAATTTGTGTCAAGAAAATGATGGAAGAACTTATTTTAACATTTCATAGGACCTTCGGTGTTCTTTAAAAACGTACAAGAGAAAAAATTCAGAAGTCCTTAAGATGAAATGTTGTACCTTTATTGCAAATGCATTTCCCATGATTAAAATTTCTCTTTTTTTTCTCCTTCACTGATTTTCTTCTTGCTAACTGCTATCAATTCTGCTTTAGTCTGCAGTTAAGACTCTCAAATGATGCTAGTGCTGAGAATTAATACAAAATATGCACCAAAATTCCATTGGGTTGCACACTTTAAAGCAAGTATATTACTTCTGTCCAAAAATACTTCAGCAGAAACAGGAAGATTAGAAAAGCGGTCATTGAATATGCCAAGCACCATTTTTTTTTGGTGTTATGGGACATTAAACCACCTTCTCCGAGATTCACTGAACAAGGAATCACTGCTAGTGAGAAATACATCGATTATTTTGAAATTAGTATACAGTTTGTCAAATATAAGAACTCGTATTTATAAAATTTTTCTTTTAAAAGAGAAACGGGAGAGTAAACCTAATATTTTAGCTGAAATGAGGGGCGGTTTCATGTTACGATAAAGTTTTGCGTTTTATGAAGCGGCAGCGACATGCCCTGGGAGATAGGGGGCAGCCCTGGGTTTGGGTAGTGAGAGCAGCTGGCTAACTTGAGATATTTGCTTAATTGTCCGATCAGTCGGAGTTTGCTTTTGTTTGTTGGCTGGTTTCGGTTTGGGTCCTGAGTTCCCACACAGGTTTTTGGGGAAGACAAAAACTATGATGAACGTGTTTAAAGCGCTCAGTGGTGTCTGACGTGTTTAACGCCCACATTTTGGGATTTGTTCCAGGCTCCTCTGACCCCGGCTTAGCCATCTCGTTTATTGACTGATGCTCTCTATTCTCTCTGTAAATAAAGACTGATAGTAAGTCCAATAGTTTAGAAATAATTTTAGCACTCTGTGTGGACAGGATAATGCCAAAGACTAGAAACTATGAAAATTTATGAAATGCTACATACTTGTATTAATTAGTAGGTCATTTACTTTCTTCGACCAGTTGAAATACACTGAAACTAAACATTACAGATGGTGTGTTTTTAGTGAGATTCCCATGGAACTTCTGTCAGTGAAACCACGGCTCCACGGAAAGCCTTGGTTTCCGCATCAGGCTGAACATCAGGCGTGTGTCCTTGCAGAAAGGTGTGCAGGGCCAAGGTGAGGGCAGCTTACAAGATGTCCAGTTCAATGATCTGATTGGACATCCAGAGATTGACTAGGTGGCTGATGGTACTGAAGTGACTTCAGGAAAACTAGGGACATCCATTTGCATTTTCTTCCACAAAGAGCTGACCAAAATAAGTTACGAAGAGAGCAGCCGTGGCTTTGAGCGCCAAGAGCCTGGTGGGGGGAGCGTTTCAGGAGGAGGCTCAGCAGTGCTGCTGGGGATCACACAAGAAAGGGCGGTGCGGAAGGGTGATCAAATAGGACAAGAAACGATTGTGGACATTTAACATCAATTTTTGGAATATAACCCTTTACTTAGGAGTAAATGAAAAATATAAATGCTGAGAATGTCTTGAAACTTATTTTAGATCTAATAGTGAAGGGAAGGAAGAGTTACTTCATGCATATAAATTGAGGGAAATATGGGTGTTTGTGGCCAGAAGCGGGGAGCTGGGAGAACGAGAGCATCAGGTGCGCTTGGCGAGGAGGGGTGGGGAGACCAGGGGCTGGTGAGTTTGCAAGTAGCTGGGAAGAGCAACCAGAGGCTGCCTTGGCCAAAAGGGGCTCTTGGACACCACTGGGGTGCACAGCGAGGGACATCAGAGGCATGACTGTGGAAGGGAAGGATTCTAGGCTTGGTTCAGGCCTCTCTTCTCTAATAAACGCAGGAGGTTCTTGAGCAACTGGGGAGAGAGGTAAAAACACGTCATCATCCCTGGTTTAGCCTCTTAACCATGTCTAGGTCTATGTGCCAGTTGTGTTACATATATGCATGGACTTTTACAGAAAAATGATATTTCTTGCTCACATTCCAGTCTGGTCTGGACTTGCTGGGCTGCTCTCCCCACGGGCCTCGGCACAGGCAGGCTCCTCCGTGCACTGTGCATCCCCAGGCACTGGGCTCTCTCCTCCTTTCTGTTCCATCAGCAGGTGGAGGAGGTGGGGAGCAGGCGTTGCCTTTGGACTGTATGTTGGCCTGGCCTTGCCGCGGCACGGACTACTTCTGCTCATGCTCCTTGGCCCAGAACACGGTTTAGTGTTGACATTAAACATGGAGTCAAGCTCTGTGACCAGGAAGAAGCAGAGAGTGTGGGTTTCTCTGAGACTCGGACATCTCTGCTGCAGACTTTTCTCTCCTGAAGAGGCTTGTTACCTGGACAGAGGTGACGCGGAAATCAGGAAGCTGGCTCCTGACGGTGGCACAAGGAGTCACTGATTCAATTGATCAGCAAGAGGTATTAGAAAGGAAATTAAAACCATATCTTAGTAAGTGCATTAAGTAGACGGCACTTAAGGGCAAGCCTAAAAACATGCAAGACCATTATAAGAAAATTATAAGGCATTTGTTGAAAGAAGACTTCAATAAGTGGAGAGATACACTATATGACTGATGTCAGTACTCAATATTGTAAAGATATTCCCAAATTGCTTTGTTCTTACTGCAATTTCAGTCTGAATACTGATAGATTTTTAATATAGAATATAGTGATCTCATTGTAAAAGTTATACAATGAACAAGTGTTCAAGAATATTCAAAATGCCCCTGGAGAGAAATAGCAGATACCAGACATCAAAAGAGTAATTAAGATGGCTTAGGAATGTCACAGCAAAGGGCAAATTATCAGTGGAAATGAACAGAAACCAAAGAAACCGCCTGCAATGTTTGGAAATATTAACTGTAACACAGCTGGCGTTCGGGTCTGTGTGGAACAAATGGATTTTTCCATAAACGGCTATGAGACAGCGGGGATCCGCACAGAGAACCTTGAAAGTGGACAGACCTGTGCCTCTCGCTCACCAGGGGATCAACGGCAGATGGAATAGGAAGCTAAAGGAGAAAGGCAACACTTCTGAAATAAAATATATGGATGTGTTTGAAAGCTCAGGAGAGGAAACATTCTTGAACATGTGACTTACAAGTAATAAATATGATTTAGAGTTAGAAAAATTCTGTGAGTGAGAAACGACGCCTTTATCACCGATAAACTCACAGACCCATGGTGTTTGCCCAGAACACGGCATCTTAGAAGGAGTATCACCGTGTGCCCTCCAGGGTCGTGTCCCCAGCCCTAGAGAGAGACTGAGTGATGCAGATGGCTGGCTGCTGACTCCCGCAGTGTCTGGGTTTGATTTGAAATCGGGGGCTGGGATCACTTGGAGGCTTTTTCAACTCCCCCCACTCCCCGCCCCAGTGCCAGCCCTGAGGGAGAGGACATGGGGACACGTCTGCTGACCTGTGCGCACACCAAGAGCTGTGGCTTGGCTGGTGTTCTGCTTCACACAGCGAAAGGGGATTATGGAAAAGAAGTTAAAAACCTCATCCCAGAAGCTTCAGAAGAATTTGCTTAAAAATTAATTTAACTCACTAATGAGGGTCCTGGCTGGTTGATAAACGTGTTTCCCCAATACGAGTCATTTTCTGAAGTTTTCCTAGCTCCCAAAGCTATGGAGTCTAAGTAAAGCAGAAACTTGTTCTTTGGATGAAGCTGAATTGTAAATACTAAGTAACAAATGATGGCTCTAAGGGATGCGTATTCATTAGTGATATAACATTCTATGATTTCCTTTTTGGCTACATTTATACATTATATGATTTTTTCTGGATAACAGCCCAAAGTTTCCATGCAAAATTGTAGGAAGTGATGAAAACAATATAATTATAAATGGAAATTCAGAACGCAAGCACCATTCACGGACAGGTGCTTGTTCTGTGGGCTGCATGGCTGTCGGTCGAGGGGGGCCTGGGCAACCACCCAGGTTTCCATAGAAACGGTGATTGCTTAGGTGAGAAGATTGCCATTTTTCTTTCCATAAAACCAACACCAGATGTCAGTTTTTGCATTCAAAGTCAAAACACGTATAAATTCTTTGCTATTTTCATTGACTTTGCCAGTGCATCTATTTCTACTGCATTTAGTTGATCTCATCTTAAACCTCCAGTGTTTGCATCTGCTGCTTACCCTTTCGAAATATTTAAGCGAGTATTTCTTTCCCAGCTGTTTAATCACACAATACAAATTTGTAACACTTTTGGAATCCATTGGAACCAGCACAGTCTACAGCAGATTTCCACACACAGACGTTGGTGCTAATGGTGGTTGTGTGTAAACACAGCTTCCAAGGGTTGCATCGCTTTAACTAAGCATTCTCTTTGCCCTTCCCCAAAAATGACGTGTTTCTTTTGCTTCTCCTTCAGTTTTGAGTTTCAACAAAGGTGAAAGGGATAAACTAATACTGGATTCATTCTCTTGTATGAGTTACAAAAATAAAAGTAGACTTGTTTAACCTAATTCCAGAACACAAAGGCAGAAAATAAAAGATGCCTGCAATTCCCATCGTTTCTCATACTATGTCCATGAGGATGTCCAGGGCACAGATTCACACACACGAGGCCCTTCACCCTTTTATTTTTGGTCGGCAGATGCAGCAAGCACGGCCCAGGGCGAGGCGGGAAGTCATTTCCAGCCTCCCTCAGCTGAGGGCATTCTCGTCACCCCAGGGGCACGTGCTGTCCAGGGCACAGGCACCTCCTGCCCCCCCTCCCTGGGTTGGAGCCCTGGTGCCTCGGTCACCTCAGCAGGGGGCGCGAGTGTCCCTCCAGTCCCCAGCTTCTCTGTGCAGAGTAATGCTGTTTGATGTCATTTAGTACATAATACGGAGGGCCATCTATCGTCAGTACATCAGTGACCTTCAACCTTTTCACCTCATAGCACACATAAACCAATCCGTAAAATTCTGCAGCGCTCTAAAAAATATTTTGTAGTTTTTGCAGATCTGACAAAACAGGCACTGCTGTGCCGGCCATCGTCACTGGTTTATTGGACCAGCTGAGGACAAAGAGGTCGGTGCCCCTGACCCCACAGCCAGGTTTGCGTGTTTTTGAAGTTCTTGTGGAGCACCGGTTGAAAATCGCTGACATTTATAAATTATATATGGGATCAGAAGTTTCATAAGAAGCTAATGATAACTTACAATCTAATTGTTCAAAGAACGCTTACATCATGTAAAGAAAGTTTTATTGTATTGAGACACATCTCTGTATTAACCCCAACACTATAAAAAGTTACAAGTCCTGAGATTTAAAGAGAGTAAATGGCATAATAGAGAGAAAATGAATATTTGAAAAATTCATTCCCTGAAGGGCACAGTTTATAACAATTCTTATTTTCTTATTCATCCATTCAAATAAAATGATATCCAATTACTCTTCAAATGGCAAATGTGCAGTATGTACTTTGAAACAGAACACATTAGGGCACAAAGCAATGAACTTTCAATTATATTTTATGATCATGCCCATTGTTTCAATGATAATTTAACATTTTAATTATTTCTGTAACTCTTCATTTCTAAGAGTGTGTTTCATTCATTAGTACCACAATTTAATGACGGGTTTCCCATTGCCAGTTACAATAGCCGGCTATAAATTTTAACATCATTTCTCAGTGGCCTAAATCTGTATTCTTCACCTTAAAACAAACTTGGAGTAATAAAAATTATGAAATGGTTTATCAGTTCACACATCATAAACTATATTTTATGTGCCATATATATTAGTACTAAAATCTAAATGTCTTTTATTTTATTTTTTTTAAGATTTATTTATTTTTAGAGAAAGGAGAAGGGGAGGAGAGAGGGAGAGAAATATCAATGTGTGGTTGCCTCTTGAGCACCCCCTACTGGGGACCTGGCTTGCAACCCAGGCATGTGCCTTCACTGGGAATTGAAATGGCGACCCTGTGGTTCACAGGCCAGTGCTCAATCCACTGAGCCACACCAGCCAGGGCTAAAATCTAAATGTCTTTTAGACACTCACCACACAAAGATGAACATAAGACAGCATCTGTATCTCTTTGGGAGTTGTAAGCCTTCTCAGAAACTCAACAGAGTCGAACAACGTGGGTAGTGAGCCAGACAATGTCTCCTTCCTGTGAGGATGCTCAGCAGGCTCTGGTCCATGCTAGACATTCATCCTTTCCCTTTCATTGTATTGGACCTAGTACTTCCTTCCTCGGCTTACTGTAGCTTAGTCAAGGACTGTCAAGGACGGATCGGAACTCGGCCTGGTGTCCTGGTTCAGGCATTTGTACTGATCACACAGCATCCCTGTTAGCACTGCGGAAATCTGCCTTTTTAAAAGACGCCCATGTGAACTCCGTTATTATTTCTTTAACCACATTTTCAAAGTGCTTTTCTGTTCATCATGACAGAGCACACTACCTGCCACAAGGAACAGGCTGGGGAATCAAATTAAAAGGAAAAAAAACAACTTGTGAGAAAAAAATTATCTTACAACATGGTTTCCTTTATAGCTTCCAAATACTAAAACCTATCGAAAGCGAGCACTGACATTTAGCCACACACACACACACACTCTCTCTGTCTCTCTCACACATTCACATATACACACACACTCTCTCTCACACACACACTCTCTCTCACACACACTCACATATACACACACACTCTCTCTCACACACACTCACATACATACACACACTCTCACACACACACCACACACACACTCTCACACACTCACATACATACACACACACTCTCTCTCACACACACTCACATACATACACACACTCTCACACACACTCACATACATACACACACTCTCACACACACTCACACCACACACACACTCTCTCTCACACACTCACATACATACACACACACTCTCTCTCACACACACTCACATACATACACACACTCTCACACACTCATACCACACACACTCTCTCACACACACACACTCTCTCTCACACACACTCATACACACTCACACACACACGTCTTTATTGAAAATATGGTGCATCTTTACTGCAGGAAGATTCTCTTGCAACCGATATTCTGTGGTGAAATGCTGTCTAAGGTGGCCTTCAGTAATGACCTCGGCTGCCTGGTGTCTGTGTCCTTCTGTAATCCCCCGCACCAGACAGGGGGTGGCCCAGTGACTTGGGTCTAAAAGATAGAATGTGGCCGCGGTGCCACTTCTGTGATCAGATGGAAAGGGATTGATGATGTCCACCTGGCAGATTCTCTTTGTTTACCCTTTCCCTTGCTGGCTTTGATGAAGCAAGTTGCCACGTAGGTGAGGCTCACGTGGCAAGGGACTAGGGTGACCAGTGGCCACAGGCAGCTGGACAGTGAGACCCTCAGTCCAACAGCGACTAAGTCTTGGCAGCAACCCTGGAAGCGAGCTTGGGGCTGAGCTGTTCCCTGATCAGAGTCCCTGAGAGACCCCAGGCCCCACCCACACCTGCATGGTCCCGAGAGACCCCAGCAGAAGTTCTTACATGGGTGCACCAGATAGTGAAATTCACTGTGGGTGCTTAATGCCAACTGACTAATTTAACTTAATTCTCTACTTAATTCACTTGTTTTGACATTCTAAAAAACATTTGCTTTTCATTCTGTTCCTGTGAAAAGTGGAGAATGAAGAATATTTAAATAAATGATTCATATTCATGATACTTTCCAAATATCTTTAGAAATAGAAAAGTGTTTTTTTATATCCTCAGAAGCACTTCTTGACTTTTAATAACATCCCTTTTCTTGCTCATTTTTCTCTTTTTTTTCATGCATTTTTCTAGTTCCTTTTCTCCCCCTGAATCCCTGCTGAGAAGTGAAAATGCTGAATTAAAGAGGCTGTTGAGAACTAGCTGAAGGATTGTTTTAAAAAAGGCTTCCTCAAGTATGCTCGGTAAATTAATGAAAATGAGTATTGTCTTACAAGAGACCAAAAAGCCTTCCAGGCCCCTAGGAGTCTGGGGGCTTCCCAAATATCCCAGATTTGCTTTCCGTGTGGAGGGCCCTCCTCCAGGAGATGCCGGCCCCACCCCCGGTTACCGCCCCAAGATGCAGCAGCAAGTGGGGGCCCCTGGGCCCCCCACTTTTCTCCGCAACATAACCCCGGCCCCTGCAAGTCCACAGCCGGGGGGAGGGGGTTTGTAGAATTCAAGAAAATAAGTTCCTTTTGTGTGCCAGCTGGTGAGACCACAGGTGAGGAAGAGCAGCTGGAGGTGTCTGGGGAGTTTCCCATTTTGAGTCTGAGAGATGGAAACAGCTTTCTGTGAGGCACTGGGAAACCGAAATAGACTTGCTTTAGATCCTCTGTCCTCAAGTCCATTTCCCCTCCTACCTTTACACCTCCCCCAAATGTGTATCATTGGTGTAGAAACAGGAGATTAGAGTTCTGTTCAGTGGCGGTCACATCATCCCGAATGTAAGATGCTCGTATTTTCTCTACCCTGCCTAGTGCAAGGACGAGGAAAGTAGCCCATGGTCACAGCTCTGGAAAACACACACTCACACCTGTGATGAGAAAGTGGTGAGGTTAGTTGTGTTATTTAATTTTCCCACCTTTATGGTGCGTTCTTCAGTGACACATACTGGGTTCTTGATCAATAATTATTAAGTACGTGTTAAATACTGACAAACTTCAGTCTAATTTTGGTTATATATCAGGCCTACCCATTCCTAAAACAAATTGAATGAGGCCCTAATTCTTGAAATTCTCACTGAATACATTTCCCACCATTTCGTCTCTGTCTTTCTGAGACTATTGGAGAGACTCACAGACACACAGACGGGAAGGCCAGAGAAATAAAAAGACAGCAATAGGTTTTGGAGCATTTCCCTGTCTTCTTCCTGTGAATATTTATAAATTTTAGTCCCCAACAGATGCTGTATTAGGTGCCTAAGTGTAATTGGCGTACAATTAATAGTTGATAAGTGACTTGTTTATTTATAAGAGAAGCAAAAATGCATTTTCTCAAGGATAGGGTGCTCATAATGTCGTTCGTTAGCTACCTAAAGCTTTGGTTAGCCACGATATGTCCAGAAATGACAAAGTTTGTCTGAGAAAACCAATATTTACTCATTATTCTTTCTGATACATAAATTTATTAAGCACTGTCTAATTGCCACACCAGTTATTAAAAAAAAATTGAAGTGTCTCTTTGAGAGGCCAAAAAAAAATCTTATAAAATCTCAAATTTTATTACTTAGTGTTTATCTCTTTAAAATGTGTATTTCCTCTGTAGCTGCAAGAACAAAACTCAGAGAGAAGACTCAGAAGATCAAGCGGTGTGGGCAGCAGACGGCTTGCAGCATTTCGGGCATTACTTTGTTTTCTGATAGTTTTCTATTCTAATCCGGACATCTCAGGCAGGTAAGTTTAAAAAAAAAACATTTCCACGTTTATTTCTAAAGTAATATTTGACAATTTGAACTTACTGTTAGGCAGATAAATAATTACCTCTTTTAACTCCATTAATACAACATTTAGACCATTGTATGGACGGGGCAACGTGCTGGACACTGAATGACCTCACTGACGCAAGTGCCAATACTGTGTTCCGTCCTGGGGCTGGCCAGCCCCGGCCCGCCGCCTCGGCTCTGCGAGGCGAGTGCTGCAGGAGCGTGGCCGTGCCCGCTTCTCTAAACTGCTCTGGGACTGATGTCCTCCAGATCAAGGGACTGAACCAGCAGACCTGAACAGCTCGTGCAAACACTCCCGGCCTGCAAAGCTGAAACTGTCTATTCCTTGCACCTTTACAAAACATATCTGCCTGCCCTTGTTTTTTACCATCATTTTGAACAATGCTAACAGGAGGTTAAAATTAGTATTGGAATAAAGTTAATAATTATATTGTAAAAAAGGGGCAAAGCTTAATATACTTGTTCATATTTAAGGATTCAGTAGTGTCTGTGCCTAAATAAAACGAATTCAAAACTCTATTTCAGTACCACGTTCCGCCTTCAGAGAAAATATCGGTAAATCTCTTACAGCACTCCGCTGACTTTCAGATAACTAACAATTGTGTACATACAAATTAAATTCTTATTTAATCAATCTAATTAGACATGATACCTATGTCTGTTTATTGATTTGACCATCAGATTCAATCGTATATGTCATTGATTTTTGCTGTCTGTCGCCATTGCAACCTTTCAAACCACATCACAAACGCCTCGAGCAGCATTTCCTAAACAGACAGATTTGGTCTCATGCGAGAACATACATGGGCCGTCCGGGTGGAGCAAGGAACATGTACATGTTCGTCTCCCTCAGACAACATTTAAGTCAGTAATAAAGCCAGCCCCTTCCCCACCCCAACAACTCTCGTCAATTTGACATTAGACTGAACAGGCAAGACCATTATAGTAATTTTATACCTTAACTTGACTAAAAAGCCATTACTTTCTGCTTATTTGAGCTACTTAAAAATAACAATCACAAGCCCCAAAGAAAGACCAAAATAGAGCAGTGCTATTTCAGAATATAAGTAGCTACTAAAGCAAAAAGGAAAAAAGAAAAGGAGTTGACTTTAAATAGTATTTGATCTAGAACAAAGCCTAGGCATTTAATGCTATTCACAGAGTATCTTGACAATGTCATGTCGAAATTGAATGCTATCGTAACAAAAAATGGTGAGAGATATGTAAAGTCATTTAATGATTACACCTGAAATTAAAAGTTAGCTTGGTAAAATGGATGGATATTAGGTAGAATATGTTGATTTCTCAGAGCTATTTTGCCACAACTCTCATTTAAAAACACTCTGTGTGCGGATGTTTCCCTGTGACAACTACTGACAAACCAAGTGGAAACTCCCGGATGTCTTCCGCTCAGTGGGTGGCCTTCAGAGGGAGAGCCGGTCACCCTGCCAGAGGACGCATCTCGGCCGCCTGCCGGCTGACTGGAGCCGGACTCTGACCGGCTGCATGCTGGGCGCTCACCAGGAGTTTCAGCAGATAGAGAAGCTTCCAAACCGGACATTTTTTTCCCCATTTTAAATGGAAAATTAAGTGAGTTGGCAAAGGAAGAGAAAAGTAAGTATTATTGTAAAATACCTTCGATATTATAGAGTTTATATATTTTATTTTATTTTTTTTGAGACAACAAATAGATGTTTTGAGTCAAAATGGCCTTTGAACCCCTAGATTTTGGTTCTAGTGTAAAGGGCCCCGGCAGAGCTGGGACAGGGGGCAGCTCTGCCCGAGTGCACCCCCACATCCACTCCTACAAAACCTGTGAAAGAAAGTCACCCCCCGACGGTAACAGTGTCAACGCCTCCTTCTCAGCTCCTTTGAATTCCCCAAATACCCACAGCTAGTTAAGACATAAAATAATCTATGAATCTATAAATCCAAAATAAAAAAACATAGTCCAACATTTCTCAATCATGATGTTTTCCAAGGACTAGTGTTATAAAATAGTCAAATCACTAGTTTTTGCCACCCAGGTAATATGCCTGCTGATTGGGTACAGCAGAGACAGACTCGTCCACGAATAAGCAGCTCACTGTCCATCACGGTCACGGCCGTTCCCGGGCTGCCCTGAACATGGAGGTGAGCAAGCTGCCGGGAAACAGGTGCCCGGGGAACTTCTGGGTCCGTCTGTCTGTCTGTACCGGAAACGAGAGCCGCGGCTGGGCAGACGCAGGTGACAGCGCCAGGAGTGAGGGAGCGGCTGGTAAGGAGGAAGGTGAGAGACAACGTGATGCTCGCTTTTACCTTCCACATGAGCGTTGGTGGAAGGTGGGACACCGGTGATCGGCCTGGCACGGAGCTCCGGCAGGAAACGGGAGAGAGTGGAGGGTCCTGCGGACGCCGGTGCAGGGGGCAGGGGCGGGGCAGGAATGGGGTGCTGTTTCCCCTGTGGCAGAGTTGGGGTCCTCCTGCTGCGGAGCAGAGCCCGGCCCCACGCTGTAGGTGACACGTGGCGGCAGAGCCTCAGTGTGGGCAGGGCCTGCTGGGTGTGCACAATGAGATGATGAGACCCACATTGTTTTCGAAACTTACACATTGTAACAAGCCACACAGAGCTACATAGATACACAAATGCAGACTTGCAGTTAAAACTCATTAAAATGCACGTTCTAAACCCAATGCAAGGTCGTACTAGCTTGTTTTTATTTTATTTCCCCCCCATTCCTATAGCCTCAGAACAATGTGCTGAGTTAATCTGATGAAAAGTGAACCAACAACTCCAATCACTGAGAGGAAAAAGACGGGGTACGAGGACAGGACACGGGCCGAGCCAGGTGCCAGCCGAGAGGGCCCCCGGCTCCGAGCATCTCCGCCGTTGACGGGTGTGTGTGCACCTTTGGGAATTAAACTGACGTCCCCCCACGAGAAGAGTTATCATGTCCTTCTGGTTCCAGGTAGCTGTTGTGAGTCTCAAGGGAATATTTTTCCTTAACAAGTTGTTCTGAAGCCCACCCACGAGTTCTGTTTGATTGCCTGCTTCCCTGGGAGATGTGAGGCTTGTTTTCTTCTTCCAGAGCCGGCGCTGTGGCTCTGAGAGAGAGAGAGAGAGAGAGAAAGAGGAGGCTTGCTCACCATGGTTGCTCACGCAGGGGCCATCACTCCCTCCGTTTCTGGAGAACTTACTGACCGTCACAAAACAGAGCATGTGTCTTGCCTGGCCGCCTGGAACTGAGTCACCTGCAGTGGGTCTGTAACAGCCCACAGATCGCAGCTGCGCTCCTTGGCCAAGCGACACTTTTCCATTTGGCGGGACACAAGGGACATCCTGTTCTCCCTTTGTCCACGCCTTGCATTTCAGTCCCAGGGGTTCACTCGACCTCAGACTGGAGAAGCTCAAAAGGCACCAAGTGTCTCCCTCTCATGTTTATAAGGGATTTCGTGGTTGACTTTGCTCTAAATTGGGCATGAAATAAATGTATTGCTGCAAAAGCAGGGAAACAAAATCTCTTACGGACTTGAGATGAATTCTGAACCGGTAAATCATTTTCTACAGTGTGGCATTTTCTCTGCCACTGTTTTGTTCACTTGTAAGGCTTTGCTGAAAGGCAATTATGCTATTCTTTCTCTTCTCTTTCATTGCTTAAAAATTCAATATTAACTTTTACCTCAGCAGCAGCTGGTTCCATTCTTAAAGGACCGTGAGCGCTCAGCCAATGAAATGAAGCGGTCACACGCGAGAACGCAGGGTGCGCAAAAGCAGGTGTGCAGCTGTTCGTATGGACAAAGGAACGCTCACCAACGCACGGTAACACATGAATAAACTCTGTGTTCTGTGTACCTACAAGTTCTGTGTAAACTTACTTTTGTACCACCCTGTATAATGAGTGATAAAGCGTATTTCTTCAAGAAGATCAAGAATTAATAAACACTAAAAGATGAACAAAGACAGAGAGAAAAAACAATTTGTAAATACAGGCGATGAAAATAAGGATCTCACCACATATCTTTCCAATATGTAAAAAGATACTAAGTGCATGTTACAACCAAACTTTGTATCTGTACGTTTGACCTCATGGGTTACTCATTGGCGTGTGTATGTGCATTCGTTATTTTGGAAAGTGTGTTTGAGTTTGGCTGTATCCAATAATAAATCTTGCTACAGAAGAATGAATGAGAGAGGAGAAAGTGAGAGGCGAAGATGCTCAGAGGCACTGACACCCGATATCTGAAGACCACATGGGGCACCTGTAATTTGCACAGTGACCAGGGCATCCCCACAGTGAGGCCGCGGTCATGGGGAGGGGCACTGACATGGAGACAGCCGGGCAGCGGGCCATGGGGTGGCTGTGGGGCTTGCACGGGGCTCGGCCCTGTCTAGCTGCACACGTGAGGCTGGCGCCCTGCTCCTGTCCTGCTGTGCACCCGCCCAGAGCGACGCTGTCCAGTGGCCGTCTGCCAGTGGTCCCTGGCGTGGCTGGTAGTGTCAGGTGGGACCCGCTGCTGGCCGCTTTCTCAGGGCCTTGACGTAGCTACAAGGGCAGAGCAGATCTTGGTTGGAGCTCCAGGGACAGCTCACCATGTGGGTCGGGAGCCTGCTGCCTGTTGAGGGGAGGGGGACAGTGACACTGTCTGAGGACTGTCTGAAGGAGCTCCCTGCCCAGGCTGCAGAGGGAGGAGCTAGGTGTCATCCCTGAGGAAGGGCTATGAAGGCAGAAGCAAAGGATGTCAACAGCAGAGAAGTGCAGGGATAAATGACGCCCTGCTGGTGGCTCTGCGAACATGGGGGGCGCACTTTGAAGTCCCAGGGTCCTCGGCAGAGACCCTCCTGCGGGCTGGGGTGTCCTGATGCGTCACTGTGTGAGGAGACGTGGAGTCGGACGTTAACTGGCTTTTGAAGCACGCATTACTCTGTGTGACAAAATATGAAAATGTGACTTTTAAAAAAATTCAAATTGCTGGTTTAAAGTTTAACCAGAGCCACTCAAGCAATTAATATTAGACAATTAGCTGAAAGTGAATTCTGTGTGATTATGGAAATTAGGGTGCCGTGTGCCGATGCCACACCCACTCACGGTTCCTCTGACGGGCCGCCTCATCGTCCGCGAAGCCGGCACGTTTCTCTGGCTCTCATCATCCCATCTTTCTACAATAGCGTGTGTGGGCTCACACACCCTTCCAGTCTGTCTTCTTTTATTTAAATATCCGGAAATTAACACCTCGGTTGAATTTCCAGTGTTCATCTACATTTGGAAGAAACTCAGTTCCTGAGGAAGCCAGTGATTTTCCATCCAAGACTAGTGTGAAAGTGTCGTGGGCTGGCCCTGTATAAACAGCGCAGGGTTTCTTGTCCCACGTTAGTGTTCTGTGTCTCTCCACACTTGACTTTTCCTCGTGATTCAGGGTCCGCAGACAGCCGGGCAGCAGTGTCGGGGGGGGGGGCGCGGCAGAGCCGGGGCAGGTGCGCAGAACCATGGTGGAGAACATGGCAGCCAAGGGTGAGGGGGAATCTCAGGATGAGAGATCGCCCCCTGGTCACAGCATGTTCAGGTATCCCTAGAATGGCTCAGTTTATGGATCAGTTTTATGGATTCGCTTTGAATAATAAAATATTCTAATAATTGCTTTTTAATGACCTATTAGGGGAAAGAAGTACTGGAGGAAAATACCGTTAAAGTCTTCTTTAATTAAAATCAGTGCTCAGATAAAACCAGCGTCTGAGGACCTACTGACGAAGCGTTTACTTTGACCTGGAAGAAGAAAGTTGTGGAATATGGTCACACAGGGAGACTAGAGCGCAATCTGGGAATGTCCCATGAATCACTCATCAGCGGGCTCACAGGGCCAAGCGCACCTGGTGCTGGAGGACCGTCACTCAGAGGCCGCCCCGCCTGATGATGGCACCGGATTTTGCAAAAGGTGTGAGCTCCGAATGGGTCGGCTCCCCTGGGATGGGAGGGAAAGTGAAAAACACAGCACAAAGCAGATCATTCTGAGAGAGTAAATGCACACCTTCGGCGCTGAAGGGAAAGGTAACTACTTTCAGGAGGATTGTGCAGCACGCTCAAGAACACATCACCAGAAGCTTCCCACCAGCTGTTCTCAGACAGAACGCACTTCTCTATCAGGAGGGATATGTTGCTGAAAACAGTGGGCAAAGGGCTTGTACCTTTTCAGTCACCCCCGTAACCTGGTGGGTTCCAGGTAACCACCCAAGATGGGGAAGAGAACAAGGCCCATCAGATCTTTTAAGAATGGGAAACACTTGCAAGATTAAAGGAATGAAGCTTTCTAAGCAAAACAATAAAATTCACTCCCTAGGTCAAGTTAGTGAGAGTTATTCGTTGGTCCTGATAATTTCCGTAGGAACCGTGCATGTGTCTGAGACAATGTCGGTGAAACATTGTGTTTACTGTAACTTCTGACTCCCCTGGGACTTTGGAGTTTTAATCCCTGTACTGCTACTTCTAAGCCCCCGACACATTCGATTCGTAGCTAGGAGCTTATTATGACGTTCTGAAATGAAGGAATGTATCAAGTAGCCAAAATGCAATTTTTTTTCAAAGTTCTCCTTTCCCCTTGCATATCGGTCACTGCGAATCTGTATTTCAGTGCTTAGGTTAAAATACTGTTGAAGTCTGAGATCCTTTCAGAAAATCTTTCTACACAATCATCCAAGGGCTCCCTTCCCAGCACAGCTTCTTTGCTCCCAGCTCGCTGTTCCTTGCATTTTCCGTCAGCTGGGTGTGTCCAGATAAAGGCCCTTTTCTGCACTGAGCAAAACACTCGTCTTTTATGTCCAAACCCTTGGTTAGTCCATGGGAAACAACAGGTGTTTCGTTTCTTGTCGAATGAATGATGTATGCATTAATTTATGGAAAATTTTATGAAAGATTATTTGAATTTCTTAGCTTTAAAGGTAATAAAGTATCGAGCAAAGATTTTACCTTTCCTTTTGCAGCTATTTCTGTGGCCAAAAAGAAACACTCACACATCAAAAGTACTTTTTAAAGCCGAGTCCATCCATCACACCCACCCTGTTATTAGCAGCTCCGGGACAGTCCCTGGGCCTGTGGCTCACTTGTGTGACTTTCCTATTTCCCCCACTGAGAGCGTAGTGGGGTGTGCATGACGGCTCTCTCCCCGATTTCCAAGCAGAGGGGGCTTGTTTTTCTTTCCCCAAATGAGACACTAGATCCCTGCTGTCTGACCCAGAAGCAACCAACAACATGGAATGCTGAAACTAGTTTTGGTGCATTTAGTTAAAATGCACTTCTTCAGTCACGCCGGCCTCACCCCAAGTACTCAGGATGAACAGATACAGAAAACGTCCGTCTCTGCGAAATGTTCCCCTGGACCACTCTGTGCCCGCGCACAACCTACAAAGCTTCTGACGTTTCCAACTACACTTCTTTTTTGTTGTTCTTTTTTATTAAGCTGTACATTGAAGAAAAAATGTAAACCAGAGCCACTTTTCTCACTAATTTTTTTGTTTTGGGAAAGATACTTTGGAATATAGATATGTTATTTATGTGTATATATAATGAGTTTCTATTTCTATTTAATTTCCTGATTTCATTTATTTTTAATTAAGTGTATTGGGTGACATGTTCACAGTTTCATCAGATGTCCCTTGGTGGTGACACTGCTTAGCACAGTGATGCCACTTCTGTTTTCCGGGCTGTCCCTTCCGGTTCTGCATCCCATGTGATTCAGGGCTGTCTGATGAACCAAGAATGATTTAGTGTTTTCTGCAGAAGATCAAGGTCACTATTTTTTCACCACATCCCCAGAGAAAGATTATGTAAATTCCTATGATCTGCTTATCAATATACCTTCAGATAACAGCCAATAAATAGTCTCTTTAGAATTTAGTGATTGTAATAGCAAAGAGTTAATTTCTATCTAGAGAGAAATAGGGAGACAAGTATGGATACAGATAGTTTTAAAAAGCTTCATTTACATCTCGTCAATGAAAATTGTTATTTTCTTCTGTGAGAATGTGCTAGAATAACTAAAAGTACATACCAGGATCTCACATATATCAGCACAGCAGATGCAGCCTATGGTGAATTACTTTGATTATATGTTAAGTTGGATTTGATAAATTTAGAACTAACCTATGTATAGCTGCTAATCATTGACAGAGGAGTTTAACATAAATCATCTCATTTTATTCTCCCAAAAATATATCATTTTAATTTTATCTTTGTTTGCATATGATAACCAAGGTTCAGACTGCAATATGATGTCAAATATAGGACTTCTTTGCAAGTCCAAATTGCTTTTGATTTTTTTAAATGATTTTATCCAATTGTTTTAATAGTGTTTATCACTTTATTGACTTAAATTATTCTTGGCTGTAAGAAAACCACATATATCGAAATACAGAGTCTTTCCAGAAGGTATCCAGCCATGAAATATGAAAAATAGAGATACTTATCGAAGAAGATACAAGATATAAGAAACATTGTACAGTCCTCACATGGTTTTGTAATTAGTTTTATATTCTTTTAGTTCATCCTTGGAAAATTAAATCGATCCACTATCAACATGTTATTTACTGGTTATTTCCATGATCAAAAATATTCACAAGCTCTAGTGGTCACTTTGTTGTATCTCTGTCACATAAAACTACAGAAAGAGAAAAAAACAACAGGTCTCTCTTTTTAGCTTGAGGTCAGCAGGACGTAGCAGGGAAGTTGGAGGCTCTTTAAAGGAATCACGTATTACACAGATTTTGAATTAAAGTCCATTCTAGCTGGTGATGTGACTGTTACAATTTCTATTTAAAAAGAGATTGTTTTATATGACATCATTCTCATAGCTCACTTACTTGACTTTTTTAAAGTTTTAACTAAATATTCATAGACTTGAGGTAAATTATAAATTGTGCCTCTTCATAGCATTTACAAACCGAAGGTCTCAAATATGTTTTCACAAGTGGTAACGGAAACATATTGAAAAATACATTTTCCAAACCATAGATTTGGGGACGTTATTATCCTTCTAAATGGCTGTTGATCTTGTTTACATTGACATTATTTGAACTTCAGCTAATCCTGGGAATCAGCACTTAACCCATTTAAAGCTTACCAAAATGTTATCTTAAATTGATGATAAACAATGTATCAGAACTCTGTACCTTCTTAAACAATGCTCTATCTTGTATTTCACATTGGGTAATATGCAACGTTTAGTTTTAGAATTCATATGGACAGAATTATCTTATTTTCTAATGCGTTGAAAGCTAAGCAAACCATGTTGAACCTGCGAGAACACCACCAGGTAGTCTACTGTCAAGACGTATCATTCCTGGTATTGATCATTTCTGAGGACGCCACAGTTAATGACGCTCAATCTCCCGCGCTCATCAATCTTGGAAAAACGGTGCTGACACCCGCACACCCGCCTGCTGCGGCCAGGGGAGAAAAAAATGGCTTTCCCTCCCTGCAGAGCTTGCAAAGCCTGCGTGTGTCTCTTTGACAGCATCTGAACTGGGAGCCAGCTGCAGGGTATTCTGGCAAACATTACTCACACACTTTCCCAGGCTAAGTAGCAGAAAATGCGGAAACGGCGGCAATGACGCCGGAATGACAAGCGCCACCGGCTGTGACAAAATGGAAGGGACAGCATTATTGCCGTTGGCGTTTGGCACTGATCCTGGATGGCCACTTTTAGGAGAGAAGGGAACACTGAAATGCTGACCTATCAGATCCCGTAAACACACGGACGCTGAGGAGTCGCTGGAAAGGGTGGCGCCCTGAGGATTTAGAGCAGGGTTGTTGAAAACCGGCCGAAGGGACGCGGCCCACCCGCAGCCCATCTCCACTCTGAGCCTGCGGCTGGCCCGGTTCCCGTTTGGGAGAGAAGCTGTGACTGGCATGGAAATGAGTCCCAAACAGGAGTGATGTCCAGCTGTGTCCAATGAACCGAGCACCCCGCAGCCCCTGGCTGTGCGGGGCCCCCCACCTGCTCGTTCCTGGGGCAAGGCTGACCCGGGAGGGCCTTCGGGAGGGAGGTGGGTCAGGGCGGGTCCCCGAGGAACTGCAGCCTCGGTCTCCCTGAAGAGGGTGGGACGCGGAGACGCAGCGGCAGTGCGTCATCGCCTTCGGCGTGGCGTGGCTCTGGGGCTGGCTGCGTTACTGTCCCTTGGTTCTTTCCCATTTGCTGAGCCTGGTCACTAAAGCTCCCTCTGGATTCTGAGCCTTCCATGGTGCTTCCATGGCAATTTGTTTCCTCAGTGAAAGAGGTTTCTGACTCATCCGAATAATGGGCCCCGGGGTGCATTTCTGGCTCCGAGGGGAAGTGGGTTAATTAGAAATGGGTGATCAGCACCCTGGGGGCGGACGGCAGCGCAAATCCAGCTGCGCTGAGTGAAGACTACGGCAGTGCCTGGTGGGTAACAGCGATAAAACCCCTCCTTGCACCATCAACCGCGGATGCCTGCAGTGAAGAGCTCTCTAGAAGGAGGGTGTCTGGGGAACTGAGAACCTTCAGTGTGTGTCTGATTAGCAAAACGAGTGGGAGGCCTCGCTCAGCACAGGCGGGGGCAGAGCTGGCCCACGTGGACAGGTACAGTCTCTTCCCACGCTCCACCCTGCCTGGCTCATCTCAGCGGGGGCAGGACCACAGAACTACCTTAACCTGGAGTCTCCTAAGGTCAGGCTCCCCGGGGAAAGGGAGGGCGGTCAGCCTTCGTTCCCATATTAAGCCTCCCTTGAGGGTATCATGAGGATGGCTGAAAAGCTGTAGTCGCTGGTTTGGTTGTTACTGCGGCTGGCGTTCGTCCCGGGTGCTTACTCTGTTCTAGACACTGCATTCAGATGCGCTGTTACTGTATCGTTTACCCTTCATGACAACTCTACCGGCTCATCACCCAGTTTTCAATATTTAGATTCAAAGAGCAAAACTCCTCCCTGTTTATAAGGTTAACAAGTGAGGCGGCGGGTCTCACTGTCAGCTCTGTCTGCCACACAGAGGCACTTCTAACCGTCCCTCTGCGCTGAGATAACGTGAAAGGTCCACTGAGCAGCATGAGACAGAACTACCCCGTCTTCCAGTCCATAAGAACGCGTCCTCCATGAAGGGCCCTGAGATTTTTATTGCGTTGATTCTGCAGGGGGCAGAGCCAGCCCACGGACGAGGAGTGGGGAAGGCAGGAGAAGCTGCGTGGGCTGAGGGTGCAGGAGGGCGTGGGCGCTGGAAGTGAGCACGGGCTCAAGGGACGGGAGCGTGGGGACTGGAGAAAGGCCCTGGCTTAGGGACCAAAGCCCACCCACGAGGCTGTGCAAGGCTGCTGCTGGGGGGTTGTCGCTGGGCGCTGACGGGGCCACCCTGAACGGGACGCGGCCAGGCATGGTGCCACAAACGTGTCGCCCTGCAGGACTTGTGTCCTAATGTGGCACACGGCCACAGGCTCAGTGAGGTCCCCTCCGCTCTGAGGGCCACAGGCCAGGGCTGCATTGTCCTGTCTCCCTGCTCTTCCTTCCTCTCCTACCTCCACTGTCCACCTCGCCTGCCTCAGGCTCCTCCGAGCACAGCCGGGCGGCCCAGCAACGGTTGCACCAACGACCAGCCAGGCTGCACGATGCAGGTCCCGTGCGATCATAATGGAGCTGAGGCATCCCGCCGCCTGGGGACACCACTGAAGGTGTGATGCTGAGAGGTCCCAACGATGTGATGCAACAACACAGAGCCTGGCTCTTCTGTGTCTCTGAGCTGCAGGGCGTGGCACCGTGGGCCGGAAGGGCCTTGGACACTCGCCTGCTGAGTCCCACAAGGAACTACATACACGACCTGGTCTCATAAGATGATATATTATAATGGGGCTAAAAGTGCCTGTCACCCAGTGACGTCAC